>PITA01008421.1:0-63496 GCA_004023965.1 Spilogale gracilis
GTAAACTGGTGCAGCCGCTTTGGAAAACAGTGTGGAGATTCCTTAAAAAATTAAAGATAGAGCTACCCTATGACCCTGCAATTGCACTGCTGGGCATTTACCCCAAAGATACGGATGTAGTGAAAAGAAGGGCCATATGCACCCCAATGTTCATCGCAGCAATGGCCACAATCGCCAAACTGTGGAAAGAGCCAAGGTGTCCATCAACAGATGAATGGATAAAGAAGATGTGGTACATATATGCAATGGAATACTATGCCTCCATCAGAAAGGACGAATATCCAACTTTTGTAGCAACATGGACTGGCCTGGAAGAGATTATGCTGAGTGAAATAAGCCAAGATGAGAAAGTCAAGTATCGCATGGTTTCACTTACTTGCGGTGCATGAGGGGTAACCTGGAGGACAGTGGGAGAAGGAAAGTAAATGGGAACTAGGGTAATCTAAGGAGGGAAACGAAACAACAGAGACTTTGGGCACAGAAACAAACTGAGGGACTTGGAGGGAGGGGGGTGGAGGGATGGGAGAGCCTGGTGGTGGGTACTGGGGACACCTAAAGCGTGGAGCACTGGGTGTGGGGAATGGAGAATGAATCTTGGAACACTGGAAAAAAAATTTTAGTAACAATAAAAAAAAAGAGAGAGAAAAACAAATACCATATGATCTCACTAATATGTGGAATTTAAGAAACAAAACAAATGAACAACAGCAAAGAAAAGAGAGAAACGAAAAAATAGACTTTTAACTAAGGAGAACTGATGGTTACCAGAGGGAGGTGGGTGGGAGGATGGGTGAAACCGATGAAGAGGATTAAGAGTACACTTATCTTGGAGTACCTAGGTGGCACAGTCTGTTAAGCATCCAACTCTTGATTTTGTCTTAGGTTCTGATTTTAGGATCATAAGATGAAGCCTTGTGTCAGGCTCTGCTCTTGGTGTGGAGTCTGCTTAAGACTCTCTCTCCCTCTTCCTCTCTTTCTCCCTCCTCACCCTGCATGCTTTCTCTCTCTCTAGAGTAAAATATTTTTTAAAAAACTATGCATATCTTTATGAGCACTGAATGTATAAAATAGATGAGCACTAATGTTGAATCACTGTATTTTATACCTGAAACATATAACACTGAGTACTGGGATTAAAATTTTAAAAAATAATAAATAAGTAAGAAGAAAGTAGAAAATAAAAGACAGCTTTTAAATTTTGTGTCTGATATTGCTGTGTATAACATAGAAGATTTTCTCTTTTTTGGAAAGAATAAGTCTGTGTAATTTTTAAGTCAGAAATATTTGAGACCCTTCAATGATTTTTCTTAAATTATTCATAAAAACATTAAAGTAAAAAACAAGATTGAATGTATGTCTTGTAAAGAAGGAAGTATTTATGGTGCGTTTTAATTGATTAATTTAGCGTTGAAAGTGAAAAGGTAAGTCTAAGTGTAAGCAAGTTTCTTGTATCATTTAGATGGTATTTGTTTTACCATTCAGTCCATTTCCTGTAGCTTATTTTCATCTCTGAGAAGCCTGTAAATCAATCTTAACACTGGCTTTCCGAGAAAAGTGAGATAAGCATTAAGTATCCTTGATCTTTTCTGAAGTGTCTAGGAAATCATATACTTTGCTGTCCATTTTCCAAACTTACTCTTCTTAGACATATAAAAATTTTTGATGCAATAGTGTAATATATAGGGCCAATCTTTACTCCTCATTTGGCACTAATTTTCCACCTGTTTATTCTTAAAAATCATAACATTCCTGCTAGAATTGACTTTAGGGTGTGCCGAGGCTTACCTAACTTTAAGCCAGATTGCAAAGATGAATGTTCAGTGTAGATAGTATTGTGTTAATGAGGCCATAATTGTGGGATATTTCCTTATAGGGACCAGTGATTTTCATCTAATTCCAAATTTAACAGAATTTGTCATCAATCCTATCCAGCCATCTTGATTTTCTCTTAGTTGTTGCAAGTATTGTTTAAGAGAATGCGAATGGATCACTGTGAATGAGTCACTCCCTGGAGGAAAACAATCCACTATATTTGAATTTTTACAGTGAGTCATTAACATAATTTTCATATTTAAAGTTCTGCTTTTATCTTTTCTGACCTCTTCTGTCTAGTGTTTATCCAGATAACTTTTCAGAAAGATTCTAAGAAAAATGCAATAATAATTAAGGACTAATAATGAAGAAATAACTTCAGTGTCCTAGTAATATCATTTTATCTATTACTGTTTACCAGTAAAACTATTCATTAATATTAGCCATCCTTTCAGTTTATATATACATAAATTATTTTTCTTATTGTATGTATTGTATGCGGCATGTGCATTGCCCTCAGGCAAGACCAAGTCTTAGTGAGTCAGGATTGTTATTGCTGTCCAGTTCAAGACACTGTTTTGTAACCTTCTTGTCCAAATACAGTATTTTCATTGAGTCAAATTCAATACAACTTTTTGACTCTCCTTAGAGTATAATGAACCTTTTTCTTCTAAGTTCTTAAAGGATTAATAGATTCAAGGGTGATTGTTTACAGAACTTCATAGAGGGCAAATTTGACTTTTTATTTTAAACTTGTTTTCGTCACTCAGGGATGTCTTCGCTGTGTATCTTGAATTCTTGACACATGTCCCATTCTACTTTCCCAATTGTCTGCTTGGTTTTTGTTTGCTGTGTTTTGATGCCTTACTCATTTCCACACATTAGCCTTTACTTCAAATCTATAAATTCAAAACTTACATGTTTTAATGTCTAGGGTAATATTTAGATACTCAGATAAAAATATCCTTGGGAACAAGGATACGTGATGGAAAAGAACTAGATCTGCTCTGAGATACATTTTTTTAAGAAATTCAACACCTTTGGAGATAATACTGCCTGCTTTGGTTGTCTAATGCAGTAGTCACTAATGAAAAATACCAGAAAGATTTTTGAGGCATAGGTAAACTGTTCTTTTACACATAAGACCATCTCTTTACATTTGTAATCTCCTTTAATAAATAGAGTTTAGAGGTATTATTTTGGCCATGTCTTCTTTATTGATTACACATTTGTTAAACAACATATACAGTTGGTAATATTTTGAAATCTACCTATACTCTATCCAGATGTGTCCTACATGCAATGTAGATTAAAATTTTCTTTGCATTCCTCTGTTTTAAATTGTCGTTCCTATTGTTTTGTTATATACTTTCTGAAAATTGACCTCTTTTTGTGTGTGGGGTTGCAGGGAAGGAGAGGAAATCTCTCTTCAGAAGAACTTTTATTTGTTTTTCAAAAGGCAGTTACCTTGGAAAAATTCATTTTACTTCAGTTTGAAAATGGAAAACTGACACTTTTAATTACAAAAGATGTTTAGAATATCTAAAGTATAACTGTTGCTATAAAATGTGTTCATGTATCTGAAGACTAGAGGATAATATTCAAAGAAGAAAACAAAGTTAATTCTTTTTTTCTTTCTCTAAAAATTTATTTAATAATTTGTTTACTCTTTTTCTATTTAAAAGAAAAAAGATGTTATCAAATCCTTGCCTATTTAACTTTAGGGAGAACTTAATTTGGTCTGTTGTATAGACATGTAATCAGTGTAGTGCTTTTATTCATTCCACAAACATTTATGAGGTCTTGATGATTTTTAGTCTTTTCTAGGAAATATTAATTAGTGTTAACATTTCTATCAATGTAATATTTGGAATATTTGGTCATGGATAAGAACAAGGCCTTGCTTTAAGACAACTGGTATACTCTCCAGTAAGTGTATTATGTTCTTATTGGACTTAAGTACATCCTTACTTTATGAATGTTAGTTTTGAGAGGAAACCCTATTATGATGATATTTATTTTTTAACAGTCATATTGTAATGATATAATATAGTGACCTTGGGCCAGAAGAATAATGAATGGATCTGCTCTCAAAGAAAATGAATTAATTGAAATCTAACTTGAAATATTGTAATTCTTTTAACCAAAATTCCTTTGCAAAGAAAAAATAATATAAAATGTAGAAATTGTGATTTTCTATAAGGGTTTTTTTTTTTTTGGTAATTCTAGAATAAGGCTACTCTTTTATCTTAGGAAACATTATTTTTCCATGAGGTCTTAACCATTACCACTTTTACCTGTGGCCTGTGAATATGGTCTACTCTTTACATACTCCATTCCAGATGTCTTTATGTAACTGTTTTGGAAGACTATATTTATATGTGTAAGAAACAGTGTCATCAGTGGATCAGCTTTGAACATCTTTATGAAATAACACACAGATTTTTCTAGACAGAGATAGAAAAACGAGAAGTCTTGGCCAAGGAAGCCATCCCTTGGGACTGGACATTTCTAGGAGTACTGCACTCCTAGGTAGAAAAGTGATATCAGATATTTTCCAATTTTGCTGAGTACTAATCTATCATTCTTATTTGAAAAATGAGTCTATAACCAGTTTTTGAGATAATTGAGATCATTTGCTGTGAACTTCCTTATGTATCACGATCTTTAACTAAACACTGCTATGCCCTGTTATTTAAATGTTTCTCCTTTCTCTCAGAGACAGACATACTCTCCTTAAAGTGAATTGCTCCACTTGAGTTCTCTGTCTCATCTCAATTTTTAAAATTTTCAACTCTTAGGGTGCCTGGGTGGCTCAGTTTGTTAAGTGGCTGCCTGGAGTCCTGGGATGAAGCCCCATGTAGGACACCCTGCTCAGTGGGGAGTTGACCTCTCCCTAGCTTGCTTGTGTGTGCATTCTCTCTCTCTCTGTCAAATGAATGAATAGATAAAATCTTAAAAAATAATTTCATCTCTCTAGTTCCTCTTGACTATACTTTATTAATAAAGTGAACTTATATAAGTCACCAATGACTACCAAACAAAATGTAATGGCTTCTTAATGGTTTTTATTCTCTTAATTCCACAAATTTGATCCTGCTGACTACCACATCTTGAAGCTCCAGTGATTCTCCAATTTTCCCTTCTGTTAACTGTTTGTATCCTACTTTTTTATCAGTTGAATTCAACAGTCACAATATGGCATAAGAATCAGACAAAAATCTGAGTCCAGTCAGACATCTAGTTTTGTTTTTAACTCAAAATGTATCTCAGTGTCATATTGTTTGTCATTCCCATTGCTTCTGTTCTGGTTCAGTTCTTTCTTTGGATTATGAGAGTTGTCTCTTAACCAGTTTCTCTGCCTCCTAACTTATTTCTCTGCCTCCAGTCTCTTCTTTCCTCCAGTTCATCCTTGTTCACTTTCACAGTACTCTTCCTAAAGGAATGTCTTTAACTAGGTTATTCTACAGCTTTACCAGATTACCATAGTGCTAAGGAACCTACAGCGGCTCCCTCAAGTTTGCCTCAAGTCTGGCTCTTCATTCTGACCTTTTTAGCTTGCAAAAGTTAGACCCACCTTTCACCATTATTTTCTGTGTTCACGGAACATAATTTTATCTATTTCGTCTAGGAATTAAGTCTTCTAGTGTCATGTGTTCAGCACATGCCATGTTCATTATTTCCTCCAGGCTTTTGCTGCTTTTGTCTCTTTTCCATTTATCTAGCACCATCCTCATACTTTTTTTCAACTGCTTCAAAGTCTTAGTAACATTTTCCTTCAAAAAAAACAAACAAACTGGGGTGCCTGGTGGCTCAGTTGGTTAAGCGACTGCCTTCGGCTCAGGTCATGATCCCGGAGACCCGGGATCGAGTCCCACATCCCCCTGCTTCTCCCTCTCTCACTCCCCCTACTTGTGTTCCCTCTCTAGCTGTGTTTTTCTCTCTGTCAAATAAATAAAATCTTAAAAAAAACACACACACACACAACTTTTAAAATTCTCAGATCAGCAGGGGGCACTCAAACCAAAGTTCATTCTGCCATCTTATGGAAGATTAAAATTTATCTCTGTGAGGGAGCACTGGGTGTGGGGAATGGGGAATGAATCTTGAAACACTGGAAAAAAAAATTTAGTAACAATAAAAAAAAAAATAAAAAAATAAAAAAATTTATCTCTGTGAGAGTTTATTCTGCTTGGGGTACCAGCTATACTTTATAATTGATTTGAGAATAAATTTTAAAATTCTTCAGTAGGTAATTTTGTAGAATTGTATTAACTTTTTTTAATCCATAGAAGATAAATTGTGTTTTTGGTGAAATAATGTGTTTTAGAACATGAAATGCTTTATCTGATGCTTTTGTTTGATGGCCACTTTACATAGAAGTTTGTTTTTTCTGCCTCAGAAACAGTGTTTCAGTTAACATATTTTTAAGCTGTACTTCATTCAATAAAATACTAACTTCTATAGAACAGTACTTTCATTTTCCCTTGTGAACTTGAGAAAAATAAGTTTTTATTAGAGGATATAGTTTAACACTGATTAAAATGTAGTTTGGCAAATTCTTAAAGTATTGTTGGATTTTTCTTCCTGAGCCTTTCTTCTGGCAATCTGTAAATAACTAGTGGCGTATGTTTATAGATGTGCTCATTTTCACCTCCTCCTCTTGGAGGTTAACCTAGTACTTATTAAGGGAGAAACACAGTTTATACTAAACAGTGTTTAACATATACTGATGGTGTTACTGTATTTCCTGTTTTGTGTTCACAATTAGAAGATTCTGAAAAACTGCCTTTGTATAAATACTTCACTGACATTCCAGACAAGTATAATCTTGTCTGCTGGTAGGCAGGAAAGAGTGATGTCCTGGAATGCTGTTACAAAAGGAAATCTCTTTGTGTTCCACAAATGATACCCCTAAACCTTTTAAGAATATAATTTAAAAATGACAACTCTATATTTGTTTTTCCTTCCGTTTATCAACTCTGCATGCATTTAGTCCACACACACGCATTATGTCTGAGAAAGAAGCATCTTCCTGCTGTTTTGCTGGAAATTTGCTGGTAGATATGTCAGAAGTAAACATAAAAACTGGTTTAGTAAGTCATTACTAGTTTTTGTTCTTTTAGCTTAAAACTATTTTTGATACTTGAAAGAGGCTTTTGTGAATTCTCTGCAGGCTTAAAAGGTACAGAGTTTCCTACTCCCTTCCAAAATTTTTAGTGAAGAAATAATTTGGAGATTGTTTTTAGAACACAGATTATGTTTTTTAAGAGTTAGATTTGGAGTTTTTATGTCATTATTTAATGTGAGTCATTAAGATATCTCAAAATCAGTTGTAACTTAACTTTTAATGTACTGACAAATAGATTTTCTTTACTTAATTATGATAGCTAAAATCAAAATTACATTGAATTTTCTTTTCAATGACTAAAAAATTAGTTATGATTTAAACCCCTAAATTATGCCAAAGTAGACGTCATAAACAGAACTGTGTCTAATTTCTAGGTTGGTGGTTCTTTTTCTTCTGTCCTAGTACTTCTACCATTAACATGGAAAGTGTGATTAATTACATTGATTCTCTCCTTCAGTCCTCACTCACTCTAAAACCCAGCAAAATGGAGAATCACCTGTAAGAATTTCCAAATACAAGGCTTAAAATGCTTGTTCATCACTTTCAAAGTGTAAAAAAATACATGCTTTTTATGATCAGATAGTTTTCATGTTATTATTGTAATGTCCATGTATGTTATTATTGTAATGCACCTTTCATTTAAATATTTGCTTAAGAACATGTTGACATTATTCCGTGCATGTGTCCCTTCTCATAAATCTGTGTTAAATTCTGAAATACTAAAGCTGCTTATCTTTAATTAAACAGAGTAGCTTAAGACAACAGAGCCATTAACTGAAATGGTAGTTCTTTTAATGGTGTCAGAAGCTCAGATTCCTTTTATCTTGCTGCAGTACCACCACTTAGCCACATGTTTAAAAATCTCACCGTTATGCAATTGGATTCTCATTCAGGTGAACAGGAATCAGGAGGTGAGATAATTGAGAACTTATTCCCTCACTTTAAGGACATACCATAAATTGCTTGTGTCATTTTCATCCCATTGGCTGATCTTAGCTATATGACCACATTCAGATATGAGAGAGGTTGCAAAATATGTTCTCTATTTTGAGTGGCTGAGCACACAGCCTAAATTGAGAGGTTTTATTACTAAAGGAAAAAGGAAAAGCTAGCAGTCTTAGTCATTATCTGTTAGTTTTGTTCACTTTCAATTGTCCACTCCTTTTTCAAAATACTCTCTGCCTTTGTTTTACATGACACAGTAGTCTCCTGATTTTTTTTCTTCCATTTCTGCCCCTCTTGACACCTTAACATATTCTCCTCTGCCTAATCATGAAATGTTGCAGTTCGTCAGACTGAGTGCTAGGACCCCTCTTCTTCCTTGTCTTTGGGCAATCTCATCCACATCTGTGGCTTGAGGTGTATGTGATTTAACTGTATCCGTTGATTTAGTTGATTTAGCTGACCTTTGCTCTGACCTCTCAAATGTATTGCCTATTAAGATATCTCAAAGGCAGTTCAATTCAACATATCCTAAATTTTAGTCTTCCTCTAAGTTTTTTAATCAATAAATCTTAACTTTATGAGGTAAATGCAATTACCGTAACTGATCCTATAGGTAAGAAATTGAAATACAGAGAGAAGTTAAGAAACTTGACCAAGTCACAGAGCTAACTCGTGTGTAGTCTGTGAGGTTTTGACAAATGTACAGAATTTTGTAATCACATACAAAGCAATTTATTCACCCTAGCAATTCCTTCATTCTACCCCTTTGTAGTTAACCCTCCTTCTACCACTAACGCCTGACAGCTACTGATCTGTCCCTCAACTTGCCATTTACCAAATGTTATATAAGTGGAACCATGCAGTACGTAACCTTTTGAGTATTATTTCTTTTACTTAACATGTTTTTAAGACTAGTCTGTGTTGTTATGTATATCAGTAGTTTGTTCCTTTTCTTTGCTGGGTCGTATTCCACTCTATGGATATACTGCAGTTTGCTTATCCATATACCCGTTGAAGGACATTTTTAGATTGTTTCCAGTTTTTCTGTGAATAATGATACAGTAAACATTAGCAGACAGATTTTTGTGTGGATATAATTTTCATATCTCTAGGATAATTACTAAGAATGGAACTACTGAGTCATAGGTTTTCTGTGTATAACTTTCTTGGTTTCTAGATTGTCAGAACTTTGTTGCCCACCAGCAATATATGAATTCCAAGTGTTCTGCATTCTTGCTAGCACTTTGTATCGGCATTTTTAAAAAAAATTTAACCTTTATAATAGGTGTGTGGTGTTGTCTTACTTAAATTTGCATTTCTGTAATGAGTGATGATATTGGGCATCTTTTCACGTGCCATTTTTCATTACAGCATTTTCTTTGGAGAAATGTTTTAGATTCTTCGGAGCAATTTTTACCTTTTTAATTGGGCTGTTTTTTTCTTGCTTTTATTCTTTATGTTCTGATTACAGATCCTTGGCAGGTGTATTGCAAGTACTTTCTAGTGTGTAGCTTCCCTTTTCTTTCTCTTAACAGTGTATTTCACAGAGCAAAAGTTCTGAATCTTGAAGAAGCCCAATTTCTTTTTTTTGCTTTTTGTGCATGTGTGTGTGTATATATTCTTAAATCAACTCTTTGCTTAACCCAAGATTATAAATAATTTTTTAAGTTTTTTTTGTTTTGAAAAACACAAAACAGAATTCATTATCTTAACCATTTCTAAGTATACAGTTCAGTACTATAAAGCATATTCACATTGTTGTGGAGACAATCACCAGAACTTTTCCACCTTGCAGAAGTGAAACTTTCCACCCATTAAACATCTCTCCTTTACCCCCTCCACCTCCTTTTTTTTATGTTTTTATGAATTTGACTACTCTTGATAAGTGCAAGTATGTGTCTTTTTGTGACTGGCTTCTTTCTTTCTTTCTTTCTTTCTTTCTTTCTTTCTTTCTTTCTTTCTTTCTGATTTTATTTATTTGAGAGAGAAAGCATTGTGGCTGGGAGGGTGGGAGGGAGACTCCCCGCTGAGCAGGGAGCCTGGGTGGGCTTCAATCCCAGGACCCTGGGATCATGACCTGAGCCCCCCAGGTGCCCCAGTGACTGGTTTATTTCACTTAGCATAATGTTCTCATGTCATCCATGTTGTAGCATATATCAGAGTTTCTTTACTTATTAAGGATGAATAGTATTCTGTTGTATGTGTATAATACATTTTGCTTATCTCTCCAGTTGTCAGTGGATACTTGGGTTTCTTCCATCTCTTGGTTATTGTGAGTAGTACTGCTATGAACATGAGTAGTGCAAATATCTCTTTGAGATCCTGTTTTCAGTTATTTTGTATATGTACCCAGAAGTGGGATTGCTGAATTTTATGATAATTTAATTTTAACTTTTTGAGGAACTACTGTACTGTTTTGTACAGCATCTGTACCATTTTACATTCTTACCAACAGTGCCCATGGTTTCCAGTTTTTCCCCATCCTTGCTAACACTTGTGTTTTGTTTGTTTTTAATATTTATATTTATTTTTATTTTTTATTTATTTTTGAGAGTGAATAAAATGATAGAAACTTACTAAGTGAAGACACAGAAGAAGCTCTCAAGAGTGAGAGGAGTCCCAACAACGTTGCCCTGTTTGTTTGTTTGTTTGTTTTAATAGCCATCATCATAGGTGTGAGGTGATACCTCATAGTGATTTTGATTTGTGTTTCCCTAATAATTAAATAATTCCCCTAATAATTTCCCTAATAATAATTTCCCTAGTAATGTTGGCTATCATTGTGTATCATCTCTGGAGAAATATCTATTCAAGTCTTTTGCCCATTTTTAAACTTTTTTTGTTGTTGAGTTGTAGAAGTCCTTTATCTTCAGCAGGTGTTATCTCCCATTCTCTAGGATGCCTTTTTTACTCTGTTGATTTTGTCCTTTGAGTCACAAATTTTCTTTCATTTTGTTGTTAAAATTGTCTAGTTTTACTTTGTTGACTATTCTTTTGTTGTCATTGGAAGACACTTGCCAAATCCATTGTCACTGAAGCCTTTCCCTTTTGTTTTCTTCTGATTTACATAGTTTGGGACGTTATGTTTATGTAGGTCTTTGATCCATTTTGAGTTATTTTGTGTATAAGGGGTAAGTTAACCTTCCAACGTCTTTCTTTTGCATGTGATGTCTGGTTTCCCCAGCACCATTTGTTGAAGAGATTCCTATGTTTTTTATTAAAGTTTTACATTTCACATTTAGATCTGTAATCTAGTTTTGTCCTAAGTTTTGAATCTAGTGTGAATTAAAAGTAAAGGTCCATTTGTGTATGGATGCAAAGTTGTTCCAACATTTAGCATATATATTAAAATTTTTAAGCTTATTATTTAAATGAATGTTTTCCTGTTTTCAAATTGAGATCCATTTCTTTTCAGCTGTAACAAAGGAACAGGTTTTCAGGATAAAACAAATAGTTTAAAATACTATGCCCCAATAGGGATAGGGCTACAGTTGGAGAATTCATATTCTCCCTTCTTTTCAGTTCATACAAAGCGTAAAACAAGCTAATTTGCCCTGTTCATTGCCGTCAAGACACGTCAGATTTGTATGTCAAAATAATAGCGCCACTCTGTCAGCCCTGTGTTGAGTACTCTCCAGACTACTGTGGTAAATCACAGGTGGATTTTTCAGGTGCTCAAAGAGCCTCCAGGAATAGGCAAATAATCAGCTGACAGGCTATTGCTGGATCAAGGAATTTACCCTTTTCTTTGGCATATCATAGCTCATGAAGGCTAACTTTTGGTAACTATTTCAGGAAAAGAAGAACTGTAGTATATTTTCTTTCTTCCCTCCAATCCCTGTTACACAAACAAACTTGTTTACAGAACATCCAGCATTTAGTTGAGTAAATGACGAGTAGGAAATTAAGCTGTTAATACAGGAGGATGACTAAGTGAGGAAATCCGTCTTTTGTCAACTACTCTTATATTATTATTATTAAAATAGAATATGCTTTCAGTTTTAGTGTTAGATGTACATGGTTTAATGGATTTTGTACTTAAAATTCTGGCTTCTCTCTTTTACTTACAATTCAACATCATAATAGAAAATAATGCACATAGTCTTCTAAATGATTGATATAGGATGATGGCTTATTAGGCTTAGTTATTGAGTCAAAGCTCCACACCTGTTTTGTGTCATAACAACTTCCTCAGAGGATGAGTTTTAAAAAATACCATTCTTTCTTGCAATGCCAAAGGCATTATAAATCTCTAAATTAAAGAATGCCGAATTAAATTTGATTCTTATTTAAATATGCTTAAAGTTAACTCTTTGGATACTTCCTGGTTCTTAAAATGAACTGCTAATTACCACATTGTTCTATGTGTATTTCCTTTTTTATAAACCTTAATAAGATATTAATCTTGATATTCATGGTAATATTGAGAAGAATCTTAAAATTATATACATTCTCCCCCTAAAACGAAGTTTCCTGAAAACAAATTTAAAGTTTAATAATTAAGTTTACCAAAGTAAACACACTATAGAATGAAAAAGATTTTACTTGTTTGGTGGTACATAGAAATTTGAGCTCATATTTAATGTAAGTTTACAATATTATGAACCTACTAAAATATATATATATATATATATACTCATGTCATTTTAGACTACATTAATTACAGCATCCAGATTTCAAAAACTTACAGTTTTGTGGTACTCTGTCCTGGTCAGATCACTTTTAGAATATAATAATACAATTTTGGCATCTCATGGTTTTTAAATAATTTTAGATATAACTAATAGGTATGGACTAGAGTATGTTTTTACCCAGGAAAAAAGAAGAATAAATGCAGTACAGTTACTTGTTTAAATACTTCATATGTTTAAAAGCCCATCCTGTAGAAAAGACAATTAAAAAGATTCTGGTAAAACACATGGAATAACTTTTCAATGAATGACCATTGTTCATTTAGTCGACTTGCTTGTTCTGGGAGGCATTGATCTCCCTGGTGCTCCAAGTGTTTTAAAAAGAGTTTTGCTAAATCTCTGCTATATTGATTAGGAAATTGGAAAAGATAACTTCTGATCTCTTCAATTTTAAATTGAATTCACAAGCATAAAATGATTTCATGACTCAGTCACTTAGCATATATGTGAGTATTTGCAAATTTGGGATATGAATTTTGAGATTAAGAAAATTATGTTTGGTTGGCCCTATGAACTTGCCAAATATTTTTGCTTTTCTGTATTTTTCTTCTTTTTAAAAATAATTCCAAGTATTTAACAAAAAGAAAAAGAAAACATCAAATTTTGGCCCAGGTCCTATAAAAAATCCAGTCTGAAGTTAAAGATAGGAATAAGAATGAATAATACAGGTCCTCTGTTTAAGAAGTGAACCCTACTTACCCTGTCATGTGTGAAAGTTGCACATAAGGAACTTAATAACACAGTCTAAGAACTTGGAAACATGGCCCTCCTAACAACGGTGGGGCAAGGGCAATATATTTGAAGATCATTCCTTGGCAGTATTGTCCTTTGAATTATGCATCATGCAAAGCATCATGGCATTCTTTTTTTCTTTTTTCAAAGATTTTATTTATTTGACAGAGATTGAAAACAGGGAACACCAGCAGGGAGAGTAGGAGAGGGAAAAGCAGTCTTCTTGCAGAGCAGGACCCTGGGATCATGACCTGAGCCAAAGTCAGATGCTTAACAACTGAGCCGCTGAGGCCCCAACATCTTGACATTCTTTTTTTTTTTTTTAATTCTTTTTTTTTTACTCTAAATTTATTTTATTTTTTCAGTGTTCCAAGATTCATTGTTTATGCCCCACACCCAGTGCTCCAGGTAATACATGCCCTCAGTACCCACCACCAGGCTCTCCCATCTCCCGACCCCCTTCCCTCCAAGACCCTTAGTTTGTTTCTGAGTCCAGAGTCACCTATGTTTCCTTTCTCTCCCTGAATTACCCTACTTCCCATTTCCTTTCCTTCTCCCACTGTCCTCAATATTACCCCTTATGCACCGCGAGTAAGTGAAACCATGTGATACTTGACTTTCTCTACTTGGCTTATTTCACACATCTTGACATTCTTAATGTTACATATATTTAAGAGAGCAGACAGTGAATAGAGGTATTTTGTTTGCAGAATTCAGCAGGAGAGGTTGGCTATTTAGCATTGAATATATTACTGTAGTTTTTCATTGCATTTAGATACTAATTAACACTGAGTAATATGCAGAAAATACATGACTTGCTCATTTGTGGGACACAGGCTTGAAAGAATGAATGTATACGTGCATTTGCATCTTTGGTAGTACCTGAAGTACAGTGATCACTTTTTATCGATGGCTAGTCTTGAATAGTTCCTGGAACTCTTAAATCTTGGTGAACATTTGTCATGTAAATAAATGCATTCGATTTAGATAATGTCAGATGTTAGCTTTGAATAAAGCAAAAACATTATTTTTAAATTATATAAATGAGTAATTTTATTTCATCTTTAGATTATGATTGTTCTAAGGAATATATGTGTATATTGATTATATCAATATATGATGCATCGACACATTTATATTTATACTTATGGATTTTATTCTAGTATAAAATGATTTTTATATAAATCTGTTGACTTTGGCAATCTACTATAAATGTCACTCCACTCTTGTGGGGTCATTAATTTAGAAGAATGGCAGTTGAACCTCTCAGTATTAACCTCGCAAGAGCTAAAAAACCAAGAACGGTTATAAAAAGTACTCTTTACATAATACAGGATGGAACAGCTGCTTTTTCTTTGTTTTTCCCATAAAATAATCTACAGTATAAATAGGTCTTAAATCATTTAAAACTGGATTTGAATTCTATTTTGGCCTTTACTAAGTAATAAGAAGTACCATTTGCCCGTCTGTAAAATAGGAATACTCCCCTCTTTGTAGAAATGTTAGAGGATTATATGAAGTAACTTACAAGAAGCATTTAGCATAGAGCCTTTTACAAAGTGAGCCATGGAGACACAATAGGTATTGTTAATATTTTCTCCAAGGGGAAGAAAAAAAAAGATTAAAATATCATGGATAAATACCTAGCTTTAGCACTTAAAATTTAAATTATTATGCCTTCAGTTTTACTTAGTTTTCAGTTTTATTTTTCTCTTTGAATTCCCCCCCCCTTTTTTTTTAAGAGTTTTATTTATTTATCTGACAAAGAGAAACATAGCTAGAGAGGGAACACAAGCAGGGAGAGTGAGAGAGAAGCAGGCTTCCTGCCTAGCAGGGAGCCCGATGCAGGGCTCCATCCCAGGACCCTGGGATCATGACCAGAGCCAAAGGCAGGCGCTTCACAACTGAGCCACCCAGGTGCCCCTCTCTTTGAATTCTAATGTTGAAATTCCTCCTGTTGTACAGACTATATCAGCAATTTCCCATTAGTCATCACTATTAAATGAATTGTTCATTAAGTGTTCCTTTGGAAGACCTGATGACATCTTTTTCTCTCATGCTGTGATGGACAAGGCATGTCATATCTGTATCCCTTCCTTGGCCCCTTCTGCACAAATGTTTCTGAGTTCTCAAGGAATCTGCAGTGGTTATAAATATATGTATGGTCTTCATCCATTGTCAGGAAATCAGCTTCTTAGGAGCTCTTCTGTTTTTTTTTTTGGTAAATACCTAGATAGATTGTTCTGTTTACCTAAACTTGGAGAGTAACCTTTTTGTATTTTTAAAATGCCCTGGACTTACACGAGTCCGTTTAGAGCAGGGTAGGCTGGAAAGTGTTAAGCTAGAAACAGGAAGACTGAAGATTCAACCACCCTGGTTGTACACATTCATCATATACATACTACATTATTTTCTCTGAGACTCCTTTTAGCCTATCTATGGCTCAGTATTATCCCAGCATATTTCCTTTTCTCTTCTCCCCCCCTCCACCCTATGGCTTGCTTTATACACATACACACATATACATATGCCAGTATAATCTATAATACATACTGAATAAACTCCATCTCTATCTTTCTATTCTAATCTTGGTTAACATCCGCACAGCACATCTGATAGAATTGCATGGAACTTACAAGCTTAAAATATAAACATGAAGAGGTTTTAAGCTTTTCATCTTTATTTTAGGAACATTCATTCCCATTTCCAAAATACTATTTTCCTACTACTAAATCATAGAACAAAAATTGTATCATCTCTTCAAATAAGAACCTTTTTCAATTTGACTGTTTGAAATAAGAACAAGTGTTTAAGAAGGCATGGTTTTTAAGTATTAATAGGAGAAAATAAGGAGAAAGTGTTATGTTAATGAACTTATATTGTATGCTCGTGGGTCTCCCAATCTGTATAAACATGAAGACTAAAATTCAATGATTTGCATGTATCAGAGAAAGACCAATTGGATTTTTAAACATAACTGGAGGAGAAAAGAAAAAACTTTTGAATGTAAAGCCTTGCTTTATCTAGGGATGATCATGAGTTTTTTTCTTTTTCTGGCTTTAACCTAAAAGTATATTCATAACATCAGGCCTCACCAGAAACACTACAGATGCGTTTTAGGGACTGGAGTTTTTATCATCTTATATTTCTTTTTTTTTTTTTTAAGATTTTATTTATTTATTTGACACAGAGAGAGAGGACAAATAGGCAGAGAGGCAGAGAGGAAAAAAAGAGGAAGCAGGCTCCCCGCCAAGCAGGGAGCCCGATTCAGGACTCAATCCCAGACCCTGAGATCATGACCTGAGCCGAAGGCAGAGGCTTAACCCTCTGAGCCACCCAGGCATCCCTCAGCTTATATTTCTTAGCTCAGACTTTCTTTTACCACTAGAAAGCACTTGCACCAGTGTTGAATAAATACATTTATGTGAAAATATATGCCTGAGGAAAAAGGAGTATAGAAGCTTTTGATATTTCGTTATTTTTCCTAATTATTCTGACTTTCCGTAATCTCTCTGCTGTCTGAACTATATAATATTTACTAGTATTAGGTGGTATTATGTAGTAAATATTACAATTCAGGCAACAAGAGAAATTATGGAAAGTTAGAATAGTTAAGAAAAGATAAACACATTAAGTATGTTTCCAATTTTTAAAAACTCATTTCTATGTGTCAGAGTAAGTAGTTTGCATACACTATCTCATTTCAGTCTGCACAATGAAGCAGTTAAGGTAGATGTTTTGTAGTTTTTCTACTATTTTGTAGATAAACAGGCTCAATAGAGGATAAGGAATTTGTCCACTGTTAAACAGCTAGTAAATGACTCTACAAGGAGTGTTACTTTTGTACATTCAGATATTCTTCCCAGAAATCAGTGTTTTGATGGTCTTCAAAGAATTGGCCTGCTTAACAGGGTTGTTGCTGACCTTGAGAGTTGATAATGGATTTAAAAGCACTGAGAAAATTTGTCGATGGCTCTTGAGTGGGAAGTTGAGCAGTTAGCTTAATTCTGTGTGCTAAAAATAGTCACTTGTAATATATGCCTTTATCACTGATCTGAAAATTTTCTTAGTGTCTAATCCTATTGTAAATGGCATTTATCATCTAAAATTGCTTTGTGTTTGGGAGGTACCAGTCAAATCAAAGAAGTATTTGCTTTTTGTTTAAGGTTTTGATTTGCCAGAGAGACAGAAGTATATATTTGCAGCTTGGGGGGTTTTTCATGAATGGAAGTATCCAGTAATATCTTTCATGTAAGCATTTCTCAGTATCATTAACAATGACATTTATGAGTTAAAGTAGAAATCATTTTATAATAGGCACTATTAAGGGTACCTGGGCGGTGCAGTCAGTTAAATGTCCAGCTCTTGGTTTTGGCTCAGGTCATGGTCTCAGTGCTTTTAGAAATCTGAGATCCTTCCCAATATTTGTATACAGTGAATTCCCAAAAAGAAACCAAAGTGTAATGTGCAAAGTTGAACATCAGATTTATAAGATACATAGGGAGGTTCTATTCCCAGACAGTTAATAATTATTATGAAATTCCTAATTATACTTTGGCATTGATAAAATACTTCCACATTTTGAATTTTTGTTTGCCGGGTTTTTTTGTTTATTTGTTTTTTCCCTACGAAAAATAGGTATCTGAGGCTTTAGTATTCACCATGCCAGGTTCTGGGAATATAAACGTGAATAGTAGATAAAGTCTCCTCTCATCGGGTGTACAGTTTAGTAAGTGGTGCTTATAGACAAATGGGGAACTACAGTAAAGGATGCTAAATAAATTCTCTGATGGCAAAAGTACAGAGTACTCCAAGGGAAGAAAGATGGGATAAAGAGAATACTAAAACTAGATTTGGGAAAAAGTAAATGTGTTTTAGAATGAGCCTGCTAAGAGTGATTGGTGGAAGGGATTAGATATTTCGGGAAGAGAGTAGCATTAGGTAGAAAGTCCTAAAATAGAGAGAGCACATGATACATTTGTAGTTCAGGATGACTGGGCCATAGAGGGAAAGCTGAGAATGGCAGAAGTGAGGCTGAAGAGACAATCCATGGCCCAGTCATGAGAGTCTTTGAATGCCATCACAAAGAATTTTTATTTTATCCGGGGAGCAAGGATAACCATTAAAGCTTTTGAGCAGGGAGTGATGTAATCAAATTTGTGTTTTAGAATTCTCTTGTGTTAAAATGATGGACAGTGAAGATCTGTTAGTAAGAGTAATACTTAAGCAATCTAGGAGGAGAGTCAGTGGCCTGAACTAAGGATGATGGATGGGATGGAAAGAAGTAATAGGCTTCACGAGATCCTTAGAAGTAGAATACACAGAACAACATAGCTGGTTAGAATCAGTCTCATTTTCCCTAGAAATTTCCAGTATATAGTCCAAAAAATAAACATGTGCAAGGATATTTGTATATATACAAACCTTTGTTTATAGGAAAAAACCTAAAAGGATATAAATATATTATTCCCTTCTGCTTTCTGATTTTTCTGCAGTGGACATGCATTTCTCTTGAAATTATTTTTAAAAGAGTAATTGTACAATACAGATATAAAAACCTACTATCATAAAATTTTGATGATGTTGTAAATTAAGTCTCCCAAGCTAAATTTTCTACCATATCCTAACACCATAACCAGACACACACACACTCACTTCCACAATGACTTAAATAGAAGTTCAGCAGTTGTCGGGCAATGAAGAACTTATTCAGATGAAGCAAATGATCTTTTCCTATTTTTGACCTATTTTATATAGGCATATTATTTTCAGAGAGTAATTAGCTGACTACAGCTCATTATAATTGTCTCCACTAATGATTAAGAACTCTGATAGTTATTATGGGAAAACTATAAAAACCTGAGTCTCTGTAGTGAAAACTTACTAACATAACTGAAATAAACCACAGGTTATAGGTCTTGAGATTTATAATTAATTCTACACTTCTTAAATATGTTATACTGAAAATTAGAGCTAGCAAAAGTTAAAAATATTAACCTAACAGTCATAAAAATGAAACTATTTGAACATTCAGGTTTTTAGAATACTTATTACCGAATCATGTTATCTTTTTTGTACCTAAACCAAGCCATAAACACTGGTTTCTATTGATTTTAAAAATAACTATGTTTAATCAAAGTACTTTAAAAATAAAAACTACTATTACTCCTTAATGTTACTTTAATCTGTTCAAGTCAAGAGAGTACATTTATAAATATGTATTGTCTCAGGAATTAAACTGTGTCCTAGGGGCGCCTGGGTGGCTCAGTTGGTTGGGCAACTGCCTTCGGCTCGGGTTGTGATCCCGGAGACCTGGGATCGAGCCCCACATCGGGCTCCCTGCTTGGGGGGAGGCCTTCTTCTCCCTCTCTCACTCCCCCTGCTTGTGTTCCCTCTCTGGCTGTGTTTCTCTCTGTCAAATAAATAAATAAATAAAAATCTTTAAATAAAAAACAAACAAACAAACAAACAAAAACCACTGTGTCCTACTTGCATCCCCAGAAAGAGACTAGTTTACTGTCTCTCACTAGTAGCATCAGAACAATTGTCTTAATTTGCCAAAACATACTATGAATTATTAAGTGGTTGTTACTCCCTTTTTATAAGTGGAAAGACAGGGACAGAGTGTGTTAGGCAGTTTGTCAAGAGGCAAGTAATAAACCAGTGGAAAAGCTCAAGTATTTTCTAGGGCTGTGGAATTGCTCTAGGAACCACTGAAATTATTTTGTCATTATACTGCCTTATAGACATGACAAATTTTACAAAGAGCACATATCCTTGAAATTTTTAACTCTATGTTTCACTTACTTTTTAATATTCTAATAGATACATTTCTTTCTTACTCAACAAAGTTCAACTAATTTAAGGATAAGCTGTATAAATGATCTAATTCAATTTATTTACATGGTTTAAGTAATATAGTAATGCTAATTATGCTTTCTGTGGCTTTTGTTCTGTTATTATCTGAGGGCAGATTATAGTTTTATATACTGTATCCTGCGCTGGGTACCAGATGCAAGGGAAGCCAGTAAATAACTTAGTAATATCCAGAGAGATCCCAGCTTTAGTTGAAAATAGAAGATACCTTGTTAAGTAGGACTTTTGTAGTACACAGTAATTATAAAGCTCCATAATTATAAAGGGGATATTTTCTCTCCTTTCTTTAACCTGTCTTAAGTGTTAGTTATGATTAAAAGCAGAAGTGTTTCCCCCAATAAGGGAAAAAAAAAAAACCACTATTTTTTACAGTCAGTTTCTCATACAAAAGAAAAAGCTCCTCTGGGGTAAAAATATGTCCACACAGGGCCAGTCATGTAAAATTTTCCAGACTCATAAGGACTTGATCTTTTTTTCATGGTTGTTTTGATGAAATTGCTCATAGTAGTTTATGAATAGTTATGAATATCCTTGTATTCTTTTTTTTTTTAAGATTTTGTTTATTTATTTAAGAAAGAGAGAGCACAAGCTGTGGGAGTGGCAAGCAGAGGGAGAGGGAGAAGCAGACTCCTCACTGAGCAGGGAGCCCAACCTGGGGTTTGATCCCAGAACCCTAGGATCATGACCTGAGCCAAAGACAGATGCCCAACCGACTCAGCCACGCAGGAGCCTGCTGTTCTTTTTTATATGTAATATTAAAAACTCTGTCAGTTTTGATTTCTCACGTCAATGGATGGACCTGTGGAAAATGAGATTTGCTTAGAAAATATATTGAAAGCAGGTATTTTCCCATCATTGAGTAATTCATTTTCTCCTTCTTTCAATCTCTTGTAGAACACACTACCCAAAGTGTTTGCTGCACATTTAATGTGTATGACTTTAAATTGCTATTTATCTTTTTGTTTATCCCTAAATTACAAATTTCTAAAAGGCAGAGATTCACTCCCTTACTTGTGATGTTCCTAGGGTATGTGTCTTACACAGAGTTAGGGTTTTGTTTTTTGTTTTTTTTAAGATTTTATGTATTTGACAGAGAAGGAATACAAGCACAGGGGAGCAGGAGAGGGAGAAGCAGGCTTCCCGCTGAGCAGGAAGCCTGACGTGGGGCTCGAACCCAGGACTCCGGGATCCTGACCTGAGCCAAAGGCAGACGCTTAAGGACTGAGCGACCCAGGTTCCCCAGAGTTAGTTTTTATAAACAAATCATTAATAAATCTTTATTCTGAAGATTTTTCTTACGTATTATATAGTTTGAAGGATAATTTTATCTAGCTGTACTGACAGAGCTTGCATATATATACCAATTCTCTTTTACTCAGTTTCTCAGTTCTTTAATTAAACTGAAGCTGGAGATAAGTCCAGGAAGAGAACCATACAGCCTGTGATAAAGACATAAGAGCTTTAAAGGTGGATTCAGTTTATTTAATCTTGTAAATGACATAGGAGTTCTTTAAATAAAGCTCATTAATTACAAATTGAATAGTTGGTGATACCACAAATCTAATAATACAAATGGTGCAATTTGTTAATATGCTAAGCACTTTACATTACCTCTTTCTTTTACAAGAGAGGAATCTGAAGCTTGGAGAGTTTAGAACTTACATAAAGGAATTGTTAGCAGTGATAGATTAATATTGTGTAAATTCAAAGCCAGTGATTTTAACAATGTCCAGACAACTATCATAACACAAAATAAGAAACATTAGTACCATTTCTTTAGTGTTCACTGAGGCAGACATTATCTCACTTAATTGTCTCAGCAATTTGCTCACAAATATTTTCTTTTTGTAGGTGAGGAAATTGATCCCTAGTGAGATGTATCAATTTGGTATACTGTTTTAAAAAATAATGTAGCTCATTTAAGAGTGTCATTCTATGGGCGCACCTGGGTGGTTCCGTGCATTAAAGCCTATGCCTTCGGCTCAGGTCATCATCTCAGGGTCCTGGGATTGAGGCCCGCCACAGGCTGTCTGCTTGGCAGGGATCCTGCTTCCTCCTCTCACTCTGCCAGGTAATATTAATCTTTTAGAAATTGTGGAGGCAAGAGTAGTAAGGGAGGGTGGGGGTTAGAGACCAGAGGAGGTGAAACTGTGATAAGGTTCTTACTTTGTTTAGGGAGAGTATATAGACATTGATTAATTTTAGACATTTACAGTGAAAAATAAATACAGTTGTAGAATTCAAAATCTCTTTGCTTGGTAATAGACATCATAGATAACATGAACAGAATGTGATAGATTAGAAAAAGTTCCAGTATCAAATAAAATAAAGAACATTGATTTCCAGATTTGTCATCTGCCATGTTTGAGAACCATTCTGTTACTTAAACCAGGGATCTAATATTTTTATTCCATGAGATCACAAGGGGTAATGAGCAAATCTTCAATTTTTACCTCATCATTATACCCTAAGTCAAGTGCACAGTATTTGAAGTGGTCGCAGTTGCTAGGGACATATATTGAAGGGCTGCTAAGATAGTTTTATTATGTTGTCATGTTATTGTTTGTAGAACCTTGAGTAAATCTCTCGTGAGCACACATCTGCAGTTCAAGACCCTTTTCTGTATTGAACCCTTTTTTCTTCCTCCCAGCTGGAAGCTCTAAGATCTATAACATTTTGTGGAAACCTTGATCTTGTTTTATTAATATAACATATTTGCGTTACAATTTTGACCCTCAGTTGTCTTAACTCTTTAACAATTAAATGCTGCATAACCAACCTTGCAGAAGTTAGGTTCTTTAATTTCATTAAACCAGGACTTTCCACATGTAAGGTTGCATAGTATACACAGGAACGATAGTTTAAGGAAATCCATTTCTAGATCTCTGATGCCTAAAACTGATCTGCCTGGAAGTCTATTTGTGATGAGAGGGGAGATTTTCCCTTTGCACATTTCTCTTTACAAACCTCTGAGGCCCCAAACAAAAGGACAGTGGGAAATAGAGGTTATTGGTCTGAAAGAGTGGATAATTTTGAAGCACCAGTTTTCTACACATGGTTTGGAGATCATAATGATTATCATTGCCTTTTTCGGTCTTTTTCTCAGGAATTATAATGAGAAAGGACTTTCCATTATCATTTGTTTGTCATCTTTTCTGTTCTATAACTCAAATCAAAGAATTGAGGGTTGTTACTATAGCAAACTTTCTTCTCTTCTCACCTACCTATTTCTGTGAACAAACTCTCTGTACTTTATTATATTAAAAAAATTGAAATAGAATTTAAAATGAATATTAGAAATAAGTCATAGTCCCCCATGTTTACAAGAACTTATCCGAATGAGGACACTAATTAGATAATTCCATCTGTCTCATTAAGAAATAAATCTCCAATAAACTTTAACCTTTTATGCTTAATATTTCCTTTAAATCTTTAATAGATATAATTTTACATAAATAATTGTAATCCTGATTCAATCCAGAAGAAATTTAATACTTAGAAACCTTACATTCTTGTGAAATTTTTTTAAAAAAAATCAATGTATGTGCATAATTTTATTCCTGAGAATTATTACAAGATGATCAGTGAACAAAGGAAATCCTCTTGGGGTAGCAGAATAGAATATAAATTTAAGGAGAAAAAAAACAATGCAAAGTTTCTCAAAGCTAGTTTTTAAATGGATGCTAGTATTAAATCAGTGGTTTCAAATCTACTGAGCACATTGGAAAGAGTTGATGTAAAGGTCTTATTTTAAAATCTCAATATTTATGGTACTCTGGAAATTACATCCTTCACAATTATTTAAACATGGATACATGTGAGAAAGCAACTATCTCAATTTTCTTTTTAAGTATACATACAGTTCCTTTTTAGCACTAGTAAGAGCTACATGTGCACACTGATTGAGACCAGAACTCTACATTTTTGGAGAAAGAAAGGGCAGTAAAGAGAGAGAGATGCTTTTAAAATTAAACAGTGAAACTTTTCCAGGGATTGGAGAAGAGTGGGTGGTTCAAAAAATGATTAAGGAAGCAGATCACCAGAAAGATAAAAGGATGAGAATGCAGATATGGCAAAAGATAATGAAGTTAGTTCCTAACCAGCCTGTAGCAACTGCCTTATTATATTTTAATATATGCCATTAAGCTGTATATCTTGATTCCTTCAACTTTCTGCCCAAACGAGTGACTGTCATTTCAGTAGTAACTAGAGTTGTATAGACTGGACAACTGGTAGCACCACAGCCTTTTCTAACCCATTGTGCATTTTTAAAGTGGGATAGGAGGATGGTGGTGTTCCCTTGATTACCAATAAAAAAAAATACCCACCTTGGCAAAATTTATGACGTGACAGAATTGAAGTCTGTGTAGGACATAAGTACACACACAAATAACTACTGGATTTTACGGGTGGAAATGTGCTTTCATGTCAGTGATGTGGAAGTGTACACAATATGGTTTTTGTCATACAGCAAATGCAAAAATCTTAACTTTTCCAGGCATGAGTTTAGGAAATAGTTTTTTTAAAGCCTTTTTTAAAAAAGAAAGATACATTTATTTTAGAGAGAGAGAATGTGCGCACACTCACGAGCTGGGGGGGCGGACAGAGGGAGATGGTGAGATTCTCGAGCAGACTCCCTGTTGAGTGCAGAGCCTCAGAACCCCTGAGATCCTAACTGGAGCTTAAACCAAGAGTTGGTGCTCAACTAGCTGAGCGACTCAGGTGCCCCTGAAATACTTTTTTGAAAAGAAAGCTTTTAGCTAGAATAATTATGATACTACTCATTTAACTGAATTATAAGTAAACAATGAAGAAATATGGCAGTCATTTAAATATATAATCCTCAATATTTCTTAAGGGGAAAAGGGTGTTGGTAGGTTGAATGCTTTCTACTCTGTGCTGCAGTGGGTGTAGACAGGCACATCTGAAAAGAGGAAAGCTGGTATTGGCCAGATTGCCCACCCAGGCAAGGGAATTGCTGACTTGACAGATAAAATAATAAAAAATAGGGAAACTTGGGATATGTCTATGGCAGTAGTTATACTAGCTAATATTTATTGAACAGGATATGTCAGGCACAGTCTTAAATATTTTATATATGTTAAATTATTTAATTGCCACAGTAATAACCACATGTGTACTTACTGTCAAAGAAATGTCCCAGATTTTCTTATGTATTCTTTTATTCAGGTATTTATTAGCTGTCCTTTTGTCTGAGTGGGGAGTCGAGCCCAGTCCCAACTTTCTCTTTAAATGGAGGCTTAACTGGTATAGAATGTCCACAATGGCTCCCCCTTACATCTGGCTCACCTGAGGCATTCTGCTGGAGTACCTTGGAGCTCTTCCACATAACCTTTCTATAAGCATGGGCTTCTACAGGAATGGCAGCTAGTTTCTAAAATGGAGTTGTTTCAACCCAGAAAAGCAGAAGTTGCGCATCTCTTGAAGCTATACTCTGTCAGTTCCTTTGCCCTTGTTTGGACAGAGCATCTCCCAATGCTGGCCCCGAATGCATGGGAGGAGGATAAGTTCAATGATGAGAGGAATGGGAAAGTTTTTGCAGCCATCTTCAATCCACTCTAGATAATATGATGCTTTCTATGTTAATTTTCAGCCCTATTTATGAGAGCCAGCCATCTCTTTTACTTACGATACAAAAATAGTTTGCCTATGAACATTTTCTTTTAAGTCTTTAGACTGTTTGATAGCTGGATAAGATTGTAGTCCTAGAAGGATGGAAAGGAGTGGGGCTGAGGGTACTTGTGCAGAGTTTGCCTTAGGCCTACCTGACTCTTTACTCAGCCTCAGCATTCAAATAAACTACTAAGGAGTAGGAGGCAGAGAATTTAAGATACTTTATCCCAATACTTCCCAGAATGTAGAAGTTACTATTTTATGGGGAGACAGAGACAGAGAGGAAATTATTACTGCTTATAAAATCATTTGTACATGTGTCTATAGCTATTTTCATTTGTGTATCTATTTCCATTTAATTTTATCCATAGTAATACTTGCTCATATTTTTTCAAAGTCAGAAAGACCTACAAGGCTAAACAAACAAAAACCAAAAAGTCTAAGAAAGAAGACAGAAGTGTTCTGCACTTTACTCCCCACTCTCAAATTTTTACTTCCCAAGATGAACCACATTCCACTTACTCGGTTATGTCCCTTCCCGATCCCACTTAACTTTTAAAATACCATATTTCTGCTCTTATTTCTTGAAAAAAAGAATCAAATGAAACGTAAAGATCTGAGAAATACAAACTCTTAAAAAACTCTTAAATGAAGCATTCACTGAAAACATTTTACAGCAGATGAGACATTACAAAAGAAAGCTCAGTTTACATAGCAACCTGCTGGCAAATAAACTCATTCCAACTGAAGCACAGAGGAAAAAAAAGGCAAAAACCAAAACAAAATCACACATACAAACGCGAGAAAACAGAGCCTCAGTGACCCGTGGGACATAATATTAGATAAACTAACAGTTGAAATTGAATTCCTGGGGGTAGAGTGGGAAAAGGATCAGAGAAAATATATTTGAAGAAGAAAAATGCGCCAATTTGTTCAGATTTGATGAAAATATCAGCCCAACAGAAAAAAAGGTAGCTCCAGGGATAAGCAGGAACAAAGAAATTCAAGGAAGACAAGTACAAGAAAACCACAACAGTGTTGATCAATAAAGTTGCTGAAAATCCATGATAAAAAGAAAACCTTAAAAGCAAACAGGAGGAAAAAAAAGCCATGTTAAGTACAGGCACACAGGTAGGAATGATCAGAAACAGCGCAAGCCAGGGGACAGTAAATTGATATCTTTATAATGCTGAAAGAAAAGCTGTCAACATACAAAGAGCAAAACCTCTTCAACTTAATGAAACATGTTCTTGTAGAAAGAGTCCTTTCCATGTTTAGTCACAGAGAGTGATACTGGAAAGAACCTTTGAGCTAATTCGTCTGTAACAGAGTGGGACTACAGAGGGCATTAGAGTGACTGCCCCATAAACAGAGACACTCTAGGTTTGTCAGATACACCTGGAACCCTTGTCACAGGCACACACCAACTCCCTCACCCTTACTTCTCATTGTGATGAGAGTAGTGAGCCTGTGAATAATGAGACTGAATAGGATCATCGCTGGTATGTTGAGGCAGAAAATAGGATGAAAATCACTGGCAGGCTAAATCCTCACTTAACACTGACCATTAAAGCTTTGAGAGGATAAAATGACTAGTCCCAAATCACTTCTGGCAGAGAATATGGTAAACATGCATCTCTGATCAGATTGTTCTCTTTCTTTGTGACATTTAAAAGTTCTGTAATCCCCTTAGACTAAGTCTGTGACTATGTATTTGCAATGAAAGGTGAATATCAGGAATTTCAGACCAAAGGTTGTGTTTATGTATGTCTATGTTGAGGGTGGATGCTTTTAGTTTTCATATCAGTGCAATTTTATATAAACTCTCAATATAAAGACTAGAGTTTATTAAGCTATTAATTTATTGAGGCATAACAATAGTAGGGATGAATAAAACATCTTTTCAGTATTTCATCTCTGTTCTTGACAAGTAGAGTTCCGGATGTGGTAATACCTATTATGTAGTGGCTCCCTAAAGAAGTTCAAGTCAAGAAACACAGAGTACATAGGCAGTATATAAACATGCTTATTGTTGCATCATGTCAGTGGAGGAAAATACAGAAGGAACACTTGAGCACAATAAATCTCTCCTGAAGAGAGCATTACTTGCTACAACCTGTCTGCAGCAGTCAGAGGAAGGAAGTTAGCAAAAAAGGGAAAGAATGCCAGGTTGCAAGTGCCAAAATGTCTCATCACTTGCAACTGAAGGGAGAGAGCAGATTCCTTTAACTCAAAACAATGTTCAAATTCAGCTGCTAAAGATAGAGTAGTGTCCTAGATTTTAGAATCTGTTTTCCCCCTTTTTTCACCAATAAAGGTGATCTTTATCAAAGCAGCAATACCAAAACCAGAGATTAAGAATTGAAAGGGACTTAACTCATGTCTAACCCTCTTATTTTCAGATAAGGTAACATGGATCAGAGAACATTATTTGACCCCTCATCCAGTGTTGTGTCCATTACATTCTGCTCTGAAGAATAACTTCAACTAAATCACTTTTAGATTCCAGGTATATCATGCCCTACCGAAGGTGTGTGTCTTTTGTTGTTCGATTATAACTATTAAGTGGTTCTGAGAAACTAATTTGGAAGGACCTACAGATAATGTTGTTGAGGGTTTGTTTCTCTCTCTCTCTCTCTCTCTCTCTCTCTTTTTTTTAAAGGTTTTGACAAATTTTTTCATCAGATATTATGATCCGCTCAGGAGCTACAAAATGTTGCTTTTAGAAGTTGTGTCAAAACAAAACAACAATAAAAAGATGTCTATCAACTATACTTAGAAAAAAAAGTCTCATTTTTCACTCAATTACAGTTTTGATAAAACAGGTATGATTCTGTGGGGATGAGTATTTTGGGTACATAGGAGCCGAGTTAGATGGAAATCATAGAAGTGTTAAGAAGCCTGATTGGAAGGTCCACCATTGCTTTATAGTGGACTATGAAGGAAATTCAGCCAGACACATACTGATTTCTCTGGTGTTAAAGGATGAAGAATTGTGCTTCTTAGAATCATTGAAATATTGGATAGTTGATTAGGAAAAGTAAGAACCTTTCTGAAGGAGAGGAAGCAGAATGGAGACAAGAATGCCAAGTAGAGCCTGGGCTGCAGAGTAGAGGTGCCTGGCTGAAGCTGACTCCTCTGGGGAACGATGAGAGGCAACTACACTGTGGCAGCAGCACCTGGGGCTCTCAAGGCAAGAGGGTGAAGAAAGCAAGGACCTTGCCTAGACCAGAGCCCTTGGTCCTCAGCCTCAGCCTCCTGCTTCTGTTCAGTCACAAATAGGGGAATGTATCAGAAATCGAGTATTTTTTTTTTTAAGATTTTACTTATTTGATAGAGAGAAACACAGCCAGAGAGGGAACACAAGCAGGGGGAGTGAGAGAGGGAGAAGCAGGCTTCCCGCTGCACAGGGAGACCGATGTGGGCTTGATCCTGGGTCTCCAGGATCATGACCAGAGCTGAAGGCAGTTGCTTAACCAACTGAGCCACCCAGGCGCCCCCAGAAATCAAGTCTTAACAATTTAAATGGGAAAGCAATTTTCAAAATCTTTGAGACTGTCCTAGGATATAAGTTAAAGGATTGAATACTAGCTTAAAGCATTTAACCCTCAATTTTTGGTCAATGATGAGCCTCCAAAAGAGAGCAAAATAAAGTTAAACAGTGTTTAAGAAGATGAATCTGACTAGCAAGGGTGTGAATAAGTATAATCTGCCAAAAATCTGGTCTTTCCCTTTCTTTTTTTTTCCCTCACAGCAATATTCCCTCTAGAAAAATAGTAGTAGTGCTGGTAGTGTAATGACTACCCTTTTTTCTTTCTATTTTACCAAGTTATGCTACTATTAAGAAAAATCCAAGTTCTACACATGATACAGTAAGGAAGCTAGTAGTTATTTATATGAGATTTTAATCCACCCTCACCAGTAAACTCTGTTCTAAAACACAACATTCAGTTACATCCTTGAAAAAATGATTCACTTTGGGTGGAGTACAGACTTGCCCATAGTCATCAGTTTTACTGCAGGCAACATAAAGACACACCTCTTCCTGAAAACACAGACAACACAAATTACTGTGGCCAGCTTCTTGCATTATCACCTTTACATCAGCTCATCCCAACTGCTAGTCATCTAATACTACTAATGTAAACACTGCCCTTTCCAAGCACCTGGCTTCCTTTGGTAGTATTCTGGGATAACCTTTCACTCTGCAGTATCTTCTGTGACATTTCTTATTCCTACAAATTCTCTAGTCTCTCATAATGGTTTTTATCACCTCCACCATATCACTATGAACAATAACTTGCTGAGCTATTTGTTTGCTTGCTTGCTAACTTCCTCCTCACCCTTTGAGAATCAGGTCTCCTAACCCCCAAGCAGAGATTTGGGCTGCTTCTTGCATAAAAGCGTGTTTGTTTGTTTTAAATAATTACTTCAGTTCTCTCGTTGTACTGCATGTTTCTCAAAGGTAAGGACTGCATTTCTTCAGATTCACATCCCAAAAACTTAGCAAAGTGCCTGGTATATAACAGATGGCTACTAAATATTTGTTAAAACGATTGATTAGATGGAGGTTCACATCTTATGCCAACTATGGAGTTTGTATTTTACCACACACAGTATTAGCTTAGTAGGTTATATTCTCAAGCTTCAATATTAGAATCTAATAGAAGATTTAAGACACGAAACTAAACTGAGGACAAGGAAGCATGAAATAGTCTTCTAAAAAGAGAGTCAGGAACATCTAGATAGGACAGATTGCTCCCAACAGGGATGACTAAGAGATAATGATTATATTAAGTCTTGGGAAAAATGATATTTTAGGACACAAAAGAGAGGATTAGTAGGCATTCCCTATGGAACTAACACTAGGCAAGGGACAAAGACATGAAATCAAGGAATGTGTTTGGAGAATGGTGAATAGTCTAATTGTATGGTTCAGAATTATAAAGAGATTAAGGGGTGTCTGGGTGGCTTAATCAGTTAAGCATCCAACTCTTGATTTCTGCTCAAGTCATAATCTCAGGGTTGTGAGATTGAGCCCCATATCAGGCTTCATGCTGAGCATGAAGCCTGCTTAATATTCTCTCTCTTTCCCCCCCTACCCTTCCCCACCCCCTCCAAAAAAATAAAGAAAGAAAGAAAGAAAGAAAGAAAGAAAGAAAGAAAGAAAGAAAGAAAGAAAGAAAGAGATCAGTGGCTGATAAAGCTGGACAAGTTGAAATCAGTGTCTAGGAGAAACTCAGGTTTCAGTGTAGGCAATTGAGATACATAATTTTTGAGTAGAAAAAAGATATATTTTTAAGGTTTTAGGAATATTAATCAACGTTCAGACTGAATTAGAAGAGGCACAAACTATGGGCTAGGATGAAGGGTTATAGTATTTCTTTAGGAAAGGAATCTAAGACAAGAAGCTAAACTAAAAACAGGAGAATATATGTGAGTGACATTGCTAATGTTAAAAGGAAAAAAAAATGTCTCAGTGTATTGCATGTTGGTCAGTTTACCTTTGAATCACCACATTTTAAGAGAAACCTGACAAGCCAGAGTAAATCCAAAGGAGAGCAACCAGGATTTGGGCGGCAGGGAGAGGCAAGTGTTTACAGACTGAATTCCCAATTAATTGATGAGGAAGAGAAACAAAGATTCTGAAGGAGAGTGTGAGAGGGAGCTTCAGTTTTTCAAAGGGCTGTCTTTGGAAGACACAACAATATCCTTGCTCAGTTACTCCAGAGGGGCAAGGTACTAGACTGCATCCAGAAGAGTGTGACTTAGATGTGGAAAGATTTGGAAACCATGTCACACGGGAGAATAATTGATGTATTTTGAGAAGTTTGACTTAATGATAAAGATTTGTAAGAAACTTGAACACTGTCTTCAAATTCATGAAAAGTCGGCCACATGGAAATGGGACTTGTAAACAGATTCAGTTAACTCCATACATCAGAACCATTTGTAAGTTGTAGGAAAGCAGCTTTTCTCTTTATCATTGGAACTCTTAATTATAGCAGGCCATCCATCAGAAATATTAAAACTGTGGGTATGTTAAAAATGGATATTGATGGTATCAAACTTTAAAAGGACAAATTAATGGTGTCCATTGGGTTTATTTTATCAATACCTCTAATATTAGAGGGTAAAAAAAGAAGAATCAATGGGCCCACCAACATCTTAGAATTTATGTCAGTACTTATTTACTTGTGTTTGTGAGTATTTCAGAATTTATAGTTCTCAGATGAACAGAAAATACAAAGAGACCTATAATGAAGTTTAAGTACCCTCTCTCTCTGTTAAATAAATTTTAAAAATCTTAAAAAAAATAAAAAATTAAAAAATTATTATCTGAAAAGGTAGACACATAGACACACAGTAGTTAAGTGGAAGAACATAGGCATTGTAGTCAGACTTGATCTTATTTTGAAGCTTAGTTCAGTGAGTTATTAGCAGTACATTCATATTTAACCAGTATGACTCAGATTCTTTATCTGTAAAACTAGAACAATACATATCTACTCCTTAGATTCAGAGTATCAAATTAGGTCATGTTTATTATTTCTTTGTTTAGCAGAGTCTGGTACATAGTAAACCCTCAGTGTAAATTTCATTTAATTTCTTCAAATGTATGTGCAGGTAGTACCCTACTCGTGACCTGTTAACATGAATTTTGTAGACTTGGACTGGAAGTCCTGGCTGGGCTCCACAGTTCCTAAGGGTAGGGAGAGCCGTTCCTTTTGCCAGTGCTAGCTCCTGGGACTTATTGATCTAATGGACTGCCCTCTGTTATGCAGCCCTTGAAAGGAAATGTCTGAGATTTAGTAGGTGAAGAGAGGATAGAGACTCATATCTTGTTTTGTATGAAAGGAAAGAGTTGAAGTTACTAGGTGTTCAGGCATACTTATTATAATTCCTCTTCTCAAACCCTTATCCAGTACTTCTAAAGCTCTGCCTTTTGCAGAAGGATATAGCAATCAGAGGAGAGATTTGAAGTCTGCCACTTGGATCTACTTTTTTATCCTCTCATTTTCAGCCAAATATCATAGTCCACTCATATTGACTGTTCCAATTAGACTCGTTTCCTTATGATTAAAATAACTTCTTTCTCTATGCAAATTGACCATGACATTCTTCTTATTTAAACCAATCTCTTTGAGCCCTTATATAATCCTGAGCCACACTTCAAGAGTCAACCTAAGTTTTGCTTCCTCTGTGACCTCTAGTGATCTTTCTAGCCCACAGCGTTTTTCCCCACCTGACTTCTCTCAGCCCCAAATCTGACTTCACACTTTGTCACTTATCACTCTATTTTGAGTTCTTTGCTAAGTATTTCATGCCTGTGACTTATTTTCCCCAGTAGAAATTTAAACCCTTGAAGGGGAAAAACTGTCTTACTGTATTTTGATTTTGTCCCCTCATTGTGCCTAGAGGGAAAAATGTAATTTTTTATGGTAAGTATTTGATTAAGACTTATTGAGTTTAAAGTTTTTGGATATTTATTGAGGTCTCTATGCCAACATTTCATTATTTTGGTTAGTTTATTTGCCTTTGAGAATTTTCTGAGCACTTCTGATTTATTTTCATAATAGATAACACTTTGAGGTGTCATGATTATGAATGACTTACTATGAAAAAAATATTGTAAGTGTTCAGATTCCTAATCCAGATTTCTTTCTCCTTGATATGAAGAAAATAACCAGTGGAACTTCTACTTACTTAATGATTCTGTAATTCTGCCTGCCTATATATTTTAATGGCAATAAGAATGTGAAGTTTGAAGGATCTTTAGTATTTCTGAAAATATTTCTTAAAATTTTCCTTTTCATTCAATATATGGTTGCTTAAAATCCCTGGTAAACATCTGGGATTTTCATTTTTAGGGGACTTTAGGTTAATTTTATTCTGAAAGTCCTATAAAAAAGTACGTTGGGCCTTAGAAAAATTCTTCTTAGTATAAAAATAACAAATTATATGATTCCATTTACATGAACTGTCCAGATAAGGCAAATCTGTGGAGCTAAAATGTAGATCAGTAAGTAGTTGCTTAGGGCTGGGGTTACAAGATGCTTAAGGGATTAATTATAAACAGGTATAAGGCAACTTTTAAGGCCAACAGAAATGTTCTAAAATTAGATTATGGTAATGGTTACACAAAATAAATTTCCTAGAAATCATTGGATTGTATACTTAGACTTGGTAAATATTATGGCATATAAATTATTTCTCAATAAAGTTGTTAAAAATAACTTAGGAGATTACATGGTTAAATTTTATTTTATAACAAATTATCCAAACTGATAATATTTCCATTATGAAAGACAAAATGTTTTTGGGTTTGTATTAAGATAGAGGTAATTTAAAATATAATAAACATTATATCATTTTATGAGTTCCTTTCTATAATTTTAAGGGATATAATTTTAAGGGAGCAAACCAAAGAATCCTTTTGTATATACAAAAAAATATTAATTTGTGTCTATGGAAAAGGAAAAATTGGTGTTTCCATAAACATGCTCTGTTCTTCATATGAATAGTTGAAACTAATTGTAGGTGATTGGGATTTCATTTTGTCTCTGGTTATCATGTTTAGAGTCTTACCTTGTGACATGATTTGCTTTAGTGTGATGCCTGCTTGCAGTTAAGTACATCCATTAGCAGTAAGCCTGGTTAAATAGTGCCTGTCCTCAGTTGGTAAATGTCTACTTGGATAATAATAATGCAGTAACAATCTGATGGATATAGCAACTGCAGTGTTAAATCTGATGTGATGAGATAGAAACTGTCTTGTCAGCTTATATCATTTTTGGAGGCTTGTACGAGAAAGGAAGAGGACAAAGTAATAACTTCTTGTTAGAAGTACAGTAAGTAAAAGTTTATATGAAGGTCTCTTACCTTCCTTGAAGGACCCTTAAAAGGTGACATTTTTCATTTTTGCTTTCAATTCTTGCTTACGTAATGAAAACAAAGTGAGGAACCCGGAAGTATGGGTTTAGTAAATTCTCACTTTTATATTCACGTGCTATTTTTTTATTTTAATCAATGAGGAAGAGAATTTATATTTATTACCAACTTACAGTGTGCTTATATTTTAAATTATTAATCCCCATAATAACCCCATTATGAGCACAGGGAGGATTAATGACTTGTCCAAGGTCATATAATCCTGAACCAGTAGGGCCTGGCCTATAGCCATGTTCTTTCTGACCACAAGACCTAACTCCTTTCCTCTTAAAGAACTAGATAAGTATGATAGGTGATGCAAAATATGAAATATATATAGAAAAGGTAACTGCCAGTATAGTGACATCTCTGATTAGTGCCAAATGATTGGAACAAGCAGAGAAAGGAGAGATTGCTCCAAACTAGAATACTAAGGAAGAGTTATGTGAGGACACAGTTTGGATTGGACTATGAACTGTCGGTGGGTTATCACTAGACAGAGATAATGATTTCATATGGAATGAAGACTAAGAGATTTTTGGAAGATAATTGTAAGTATGTGTTTGAAAACAAGAGGGAAGATGGCCCCTGTGTTACTTAAGGCACCATCCCAGTTACAGATGTCTCAGTACCTAACACAGTGCCTTACACCTAGGTGGGTACTTAACAGTGTTTAAATGGTACTTACAAAAAATAAATAAATAAATAAATAAATAGTACTTACAAATATTTGTTGAATTGAAAACATTCTGGGAGATAAGAGAAACATAGTTGAAAATGTGTATTCTTGCAGTGTTGAAGGTAGCAGAATTAATAACACTTTTTTACAAGTAGCCTGATAACTGAAGCCGGAGGGTGGGAATGGTGAGGAAGAAGAGAGTGATAGCAAGTCAGCTTTTCCTCTAATTCGGAATAATAGATCTAAAAAAGGGAGGCATTATGAGGTCAAGAAGAATATTGATGAAAGAGTTAACACCCAATACCCTCAGTCAACTTTGAAGGATAGAAGATGTCCTTGAAATTCTGAGGGGAATAGAAAGGATTTGGATTAGCCACTGAGACAAGGGCAGATGGGCTCATAAAAGAACAGCCCAATAGCAAGCAGCAAAGACCAAGTTGAGATTTTAAGAACTCAGTTTGGATTATGTTTATTCCATGGGGTGTTTCTGTTTTCTTCTCAGAAATTAGAGGTGCACTGCCGAGCAAATAGTTCTGCATTAATATTTACCATTACAGATCTAACATATGTAATTATATCAGGTTCCATCCTTTTTTAAAGTCATGGGATTTGGCTGCAAATCTATCCCTTGGTCTTTGTGCAAGGTTGAAACAGTATGTAGGTACAAATTTAAAATATTCCCCCTAAACAGTTTCTCTCAGGAATGCTTAGAAAACTTTTTGGTCACACAGCTTAGGTCGTAGAGCTGGGAAAACAATTTGGTGGGGAAAGCTAATGGGTTCATTTTCTCACTTGTGATAACTGTCATATTTTTTGTAGTTGTGATGTAGAACTCTGTCCTTCCCATCATCTAACTATAGTGGGCAAGGACTGATTGCATGTGCTCTTTGACTGCAGTCCTTGGCACCGATAACCCTAAACAAAGCTGCAGGAGCTAATTACCTCCCTTTCCTAATCTGAATTCTGATGTGCTTTTGAACTAGTAAGTCTTCTAGTGTTCTAAGAGGGCTTCCATCCTCATTTGAAGAGATATTTACTTCCCCTGAATTCAGGGAACAAGATTTTTTGAATTATATTTTGGAGGAGTTTGTAATGCTTCTAATTTTGTAGCTGCACAGATAAATCAGTGTGTTTTGTTTTTATATACCCAAATTACCATTGTCTGCATATAAGAAGGAAATAATTATAAAAGTTTACTTTAAGGGATGCTTGGGTGGCTCAGTTTGTTAAGCGTCTGCCTTCAGCTCAGGTCATGATCTCAGGGTCCTGGGATCGAGTCCCACCCACATCCTGCTCCTTGCTCAGCAGGGAGCCTGCTTCTGCCTCTGCCTGTTGTTCTGCCTGCTTGTGCTTGCTCTCTTGCTCTCTCTCTCTCTCTGACAAAAAAATTTAAAAAAAAATCTTTTTTTAAAAAAGTTTACTGTAAGGTATATTCTTGAGATGTGTGTGCCTATGTATAACGTGGAGACAAAGAGGATTCATTTTGTCTCTTGATTTTCAGATTCCATCTAACTAAGCAATAATGTAATCCTGTGTCTCTTTTTAAAGTACAATAACCTGAATTTCTTGTGGTAATATTAAGAAGATAGACTAAAAATTGACTTTGGGTATATGTCAATTGAAAGGAAGGTGATTCGCTGAAATTATTGAGCACATTGGAAAAATGACGAGGCAGTGTCTGTTTATTGCTTTTTGGCTAAAGAACCAGCAAACACTTTGATTGATGACATTACAATGAGTCAGAATTATTAACTTGAAGCACAGAACTATTGTTTTTCTTCAAAGCCTTGACCAAGAGAATATGGTCTTGTGTGAAAATAAAGACAATTTAGTTAGTGATTTTTCTTCTCTTAAAAATTCAATTTTCTTACATTTGTTTTCCCACATTTTAAAAATTATTTGTATTTATGTGACTTGGGCAACCCATTTTGCTGTAATTTCTTTCACTTTAAAGTGGGATTACTATTTAACAGGGCCATTGTAAGGATTAAATGAGTTCATATTTGTGGAATGATTGGCATGACTAGAATAGTGTCTAGTAATTACTCAGTAAATATTAACTATTATTTTCATTTAAACCAGTATACCTCCAACCACAGTGGCAGGGATAATATTCCAGCTTGGCCCTTTATTAGCTATGTGACCTTAGGAAATTTACTTAACCTCTTTGTACCTCAGTTTCCACATCTGTATCATAAAAGTAATATTGATGTCTACCTTATTAGATTTTTGTGAAAACTTAGTGAGTTAATGCATGTTAAAGTGCTTAGAACAGAGGTGGCTGGATGGCTCAGTTGTTAAGCAGCTGCCTTCGGCTCAGGTCATGTTCCGGGAGTTCCAGGATCAAGCCCCATATCCCAGTTCCTGCTCAGCGGGAAGCCTGCTTCTCCTTCTCACTCCCCCTGCTTGTGTTCCCTCTCTTGCTGTGTTTCCCTCTGTCAAGTAAATAAATAAAATCTTTAAAAAAAAAAAAAGGCTTAGAACAACCTGATACATAGTAAGCCTATTATTAAAAATTATTTTCAACATTACTCACTGTTTTTATTAGGGCACAATAATTTTTAAGGTTTATTTATTTATTTGACAGAGAGAAACAGAGCCAGAGGGAGAACACAAGCAGGGGGAGTGAGAGAGGGAGAAGCAGGCCTCCTGCCAAGCAGGGAGCCCGATGTGGAGCTCGATCCTGGGTCTCCGGGATCATGACCTGAGCTGAAGGCAGTCGCTTAACCAACTGAGCCACTCAGAGCCCCTAGGACACATGTTTTAACAATGCATAAAAGTACTTAAATATCCATTGTTCTGCATCATGGCGAAGTAGGGAAATAAAAAAAAAGGTAACATAAATTAATAAAACATGAAGGACAAGAAAAGGGCAAGAAAAGGACAAGAAAAGAAGGCAAACTGACAGGAATAGCCAGGGAGTAAGTACTACAGAAGCAAACAGTGTAAAACAAAAACAGAAGGAGAAGACAGATGATATCGGAGAGTTCCAGAAAGATCTTCCTACTTCTAAAATTCATGTATTTGTTTCTACACATGCATGCAGACAAGATAAAATCCTAGACTAGGTTATATGCTCTATAAGCTACTATCTCCCAACACTTAAGATATTTTTTTGACACTGTATTTATGCTGTTTACTTGGTTAACTGAGCACCTTCCCCATCAGACTGCAAACTCTTTGAGGGCAAGAAACGCATATGTGTTGTTCATCCTTGGAATCATTGTGTCTTGCCCACAGAAGGCACTCAGTAAAAAAGTTCAAAAATAGGGCTTTGCAATACCAATTTGTATTTTTCTTTGAAATTTTTACCTACTACTTCCCATAAATATGCCTTGAATATAAAATATATTTGTGTGTGTAGGTACCTTTATTGCATGTCATGTTTTCGTTTCTAAATTTTTATTTTCTTAAGTGTGGAAGTCTCAGTACTTATATACCTATGCTATTTGCTGTCATAATGCTCACCACATCTTTTAGGAAAATACAGTTGTCTTGTTCACCACACTTTATGTCATATGTTAATTTTTCTATTATTTCTTTTCTTTTGGAGTGTGTTGTTCTTTTTGTTTATAAAACAGTATACTTGATGCTGCAACCAGTGGCTTTTTGCCATGCATTCTTAGTAGTTCTTGGAACATTTGGTTTAGGAAGTAGGATAATTAGTATATAAACATTGTGTAGCAGAACTACTCTAATTAGTGCCTCTTGGCTGGGGTTGAGTGATAAACAAAGTAAGATGCACGTCAGCATTCATCCTAACAGTTTATAAAAATTCTGTTAAAGATCTATGGGACAGCACACACAAGCTATATTGAATGTTGTAGTAGTTGAGACTCTGAGAAAAAGTTCCATCGTATCAATTTAATAGTCTCTATATAATAAATTAGTATAATAAATTAACCCTGCAGACTTTCATTTGTCTTAATAATTCAGAAATCTTAAATTTAGCCATCAAATTATATCCTTAATAACTTTTCACAAATTTAGTGAAATGTTTCCTCTTTAAGGTATACATTAAATTCTTTATGTTCCTGTAATCTACTAGCTAAAAGAAGAGCATTGATTGAAACCATCAAAATGAAATAGATTTTAAAAACCAGGTTCAGGAGCACCTGGGTGGCTCAGTTTGTTAAGCGACCGCCTTCAGCTCAAGTCGTGGTCCCAGAGACCTGGGATCGAGCCCCGCATCAGGCTCCCCACTCGACGGGGAGCCTGCTTCTCTCTCTCTCATACCCCCTGTTTGTGTTTCCTCTCTAGCTTTGTTTCTCTCTGTCAAATAAATAAATAAAATCTTTAAAAAAAAAAGTTCAAATGCAAAAAAATTTTCACTTACTTTATGGGGCCTTCAACAAATGTTCTTCAATTGAATTTACCATTTATGTCCCTTACTGTTGAGAAGCACTCCTTATTTTTGAAGTGTAAATACTCAGAATATTTTTCCCATTAAGATGTTGTCCCGTCAGTCCACATTATTCAAGTTGCTATCTACACACACACACACACACACACACACACACACAAATTTTTTATAGAGAGTAAAAACAGAACTTTCTGCTAGACACCTTATTTTTTAGAAGCACTTTTGAGTTTCAGTTGGGGCTGGAGTATGAAGTCTAGATACTGGTTCTTGAGAATCTCATTTGTACTTAGAATGTTGGTTGTCAGAAACTTCTTTGTGAGTAATTTCCTTGTGTGAAATTGCTGAAAACAGAAAGCAAATATCTTTTAAAAAGTAGAAAACATAATAAAAACTTGTCAAAGAAATAGAAATGATAATCAAAGCCCTCCCTAAACTTTATGACTTGAACTAAACATTTGAGTAAACAGACATACTTCTGCAAGTTGAATAAGTGAAACAATATATTTGTGTAGGTACCTTTACTACTAAACTTTCAGGAGATACAGCTCCTGTCTGATGCAGATAACCAAAGAAAGAAAAAAAGTTGGGTTGAGGGAGTGCTTTCTGGCTAATTTTGCAAGACTTGTACAAACTTAATTCCAAAAGAATAGTACAACAAAAGAGAATTATAGGTCAATCTTTTACAACGGTAAGTGTGGGAATTCTAAATGAAATGTTAGCTAACCAATTCCAGCAGATTTTTTGAAAATGGAGTCATTTCTCTCTGGAGGGCAAGGATGGTTTAACAAAAGAAAAGTCAATGAAACTAGAGTAATGGTGAAAATATATAATAGGCAAAAATTACATAATTACCTAAGTAATTATTTGATAAAATTTAATACCAATTTTTGACTAATAGTCATAAAGTTTAGAAAACTCAGAAGAGAAGGAAACTACAATTGATAAAGTTTAAATACTATAGCCTATAACAAACATCAAACTAAGTCTTTGAACTTTAAACAAGTTGTAGACAAAACAAGACAATTATACTTAAGACTGATTTTTTTTTTTTTAGATTTTATTTTTTTATTTGACAGAGAGAAACACAGCTAGAGAGGGAACACAGGCACAGGAGTGAGAGAGGGAGAAGCCGATTTCCCATGAGCAGGGAACCCGACGCAAGGCTCCATCCCAGGACTCCGGGATCATGACTTGAGCCGAAGGCAGTCACTCAACCAACTGAGCCACCCAGGTGCCCCAAGACTGATATTCTGGATATAGATCTGGTTAATCCAAAAAAGAAAAAAAAGGGAAATAAAGTTGGACAGAGAAAGAGAATAGGGGGAAGAGAAAAAACATAACAGTCTTTATTTGGAGAGTATATGATATCTACATCGACAAAGCATTAGAACTAGCAAAAGCAACTTAAATACTTTCAGAAATAAACAGTTTTGTTTTTCTACACTAGCAGTAACTACAGTCTAAAGTTCATAGTAGTTATAAAAATTGTAATGCATTTAGGCATTAACCTAAAAAATGCATAACAACTTTATAAAATTGTAAAAATGTACTAAAGGACATAAATGGAACCTTGAATAAATAAAGAGCTATAACATGTACATTGGTGGGGTACATAACACAAAGATGTCAATTCTCTCCAAATGCAATTCCAAATAAAATTTTAATAGGATTGGAGGGAGAGTTGGGGGAACTCGACTGTGATGAAGAATAAAGATCCACAAACAGCTAAGCCTATTTTGAAATGTATCTGGAAGAAGAATGATATTTTGACCAGCTTTTAATCCATATTAATAAAAGCATTTTGGAACTGGCACAGAAGCAGTCAGACTAATGAAATAGGTGAGTGCTCAAAAACACCCAACATGGGGAAGAGGTGTGTTGCTTAATAGGTTCTTGGAAAGACCTGTTTCCTAGATGAAACAAATAAATTTGGATGTACTGTATAAAATCCAGAGAGAACAAAGACCTAAAAGTGACAGGTAAAACTGTAGAACCAGTAAAAGAAAATGTTAGAGAAGATCTTTGTGACTTTGGTACATGGAAGAATTTTAACTGTACTCCAAAAACACAAACTATTGGGGATAAATTGGTAGCTTTACAATGGCAGAACTAAGGATTTCTAGACAGTCAGTTCCAGGATAAAACTAACTTCACATGACAATGGCAGACTGGAAGCAGGTATCTGTAATATCAAAGCTGAGAAGAGATAAACATGTGAACTCTATGAGAACTGCTTGCAAATTCGAGAATGAGGAAGGGAAGCAAATATTAGATAAAAGCAGAGGTTATTCACACATCTCATAAGGAGTCTCCTGAATGGCCAAGTGTATGAAAAGATATTCAACATTATAAGTTATTAGAGAAGTGTTAATTAAAATAACAGTAACGTATTACTTCACAACCATCTAATTGGAAAAAAACGTTTTTGAAAAGTCAGTAGATAAATAAAAATGAAGGTGAAGAAGTTGGGGTAATAGGACATTTAAGTACCACTGCTGGAAATCTAGACTGATGTAGCTGGTCTGAAGAACAATTCCATAATCCTTAGTAAAAGTATGGGTATAACTTGTCACTCAGTAGGCCCATATCTGTGGACATAACACAGCTCAGGGACCTAATGGGGTCTACTCCAGGATGTTTACCTCAGAGTTGTTTCCAGTAGAGTTGAGGACAAAGTGTGTGCCACTAGGGGAATGGTTACAATGTGATGGATGCATTCTGTGGCACATTCTTCTTAGCCGTCAGGAGCAGTAAGGTAACTGCTGGCAACACCGTCCAGCCAGAGACCCTTGGGAACACATACCTGTAATGGAACAAACTGGATTTATTGGATTTTTTATTTGTAGGGACAGGTAACCCTCACTGTTGGGAACTGTGGACATCTCAACAAGAGGATGTTGAGGAGCACTTACAGGATCTGAACTTGTGTTAGATGATTGCTGTGAGGGTTAAAGGTGGGACTTTGCTTTGATTTGGATACTGTCAGAAAGCAGAGGTAATTCTAGGATTGGTTATCTTAATTAAACCATCTATGAGGAAGGAAGAATATAACCAGTAGAGAAGTAACAGTCACTGTTACTAGCCAGGATAAGGAATTTGGGGTTGTTTTTGTGGCTTGGACAATGTTCATATTTTGTCTATGTTCAGACATGATTATGCAGTGGTTTTGTGTTTGTCTTGATTCATTATGGACACAGAGTGGCCTTTTCTGATGTTGATGTTTTGTGAAATGGCTTATGTTCAGCAGAACACCAACCAAGTGTCAGACCAGCTTGTAGTAGAATGAAGGCCTTGCTGGTAATACCAAGCCAGCCTCTAGATGTACTTTTCTCTTTTATAGTGCTACAACAACACATAGAGAACTTAGAAACCTGATAGATGATTATTTTTTTTTAAAAGATAGATTATTGAAAAGGGCTGACAAGATATACTGTATCTTATTATTTATGTAAATCAAACAGAAAAATGAAACTATGTATTATTCAAGGATGAATCTACATGCAAGACCCTTTACCAAACATCTTTTCATCTTTAGTGAGGGTGGAGGGGGAAGAGGCCAGTGGCCAGATATTAAAAGGAAATATTAAGTAAGAGAGGAACCTCGTGATAGTGTGCTACAGATTGAAGATTATAATAATTCAGTCTCAGCAACTGAAATCCAAAAACCAGTCTTTACATCAGCAGAAATGTAGTAAGGGAAAGAGTGGGAGCCTGTGGCCCAAATTCATTCATTCTTTCTTCCTTTCTTCCTTTCTTTCTTTCTTCCTCTTTCTTTCTTTCTTTCTTTCTCTCTCTCTCCTCTTCTCTCTCTCTCTCTCTCTTTCTTTTTCTTTTCAGTGCTCCAAGATTCATTGTTTATGCCCCACACCCAGTGCTCCATGCAATACGTGGCCTCAGTACCCACCACCAGACTCACCCATCCCCCCACGCCCTCCCCTCCAAGACCCTCAGTTTGTTTCTGAGTCCAAAGTCTCTTATGTTTCGTTTCCCTCCCCGATTTACCCTACTTCCCATATCCTTTCCCTCTCCTGCTGTCCTCTACATTACTCCTTATGCACCACAAGTAAGTGAAACCATGTGGTAGTTGACTTTCTCTACTTGGCGTATTTCACTCAGCATTATCTCTTCCAATCTGGTCCATGTTGCTGCAAAAGTTGGATATTCATCCTTTCTGATGGAGGCGTAATATTCCATTGTATATATTTATCATATCTTCTTTATCCATTCATCAGTTGAAGGGAACCTTGGCTCTTTCCACAGTTTGGCGATTGTGGCCATTGCTGGAATAAACATTGGGGTACATATCTGTGGCCCAAATTCTTATTTGAATTTACTGCTGTTGCCGTGGGGGAGGTGGGGGAAAGGAATGCCTTCTTTAAGGTTTTCCAAAATCTCTTTCATTTGCCCCATCAAGAATGAGCTACTGTAATGATAGCATGTTGATGCTAGTTGAAATAAAACATGCCCTCCCCCAGCATAAAATGAGTGTTACTATTTTATGGGGGAACTTGATTCAACTTAAAACATACCCAAAAGCTTTGGAATTAAAACAACAAAAACAAACTAACCCCTTTCTCTTCATATTAGCTGTAGAAAAAGCTAGTTTATTGCATTTCAGGTAGATTTCTTCATAAATCTTAAAATTAGTGTGTTAGTATCTTAAGATTACTTTTTAACCTGAAAAGAGCTTTTGAGAAGAGACTTCCTATCTCCCATTCCCACCCCAAGCCTCTAAGCAGGGATTCTTTAAAAGCAAATGTCCTAGTTTCTTGAATGAATTTCCTTCAATTTCTGAAATAAGTATTTAGAGATAATATTAAAGGTAGTAAGAATAAAGATTCTTTAATTTAGGAAGGGAAACTTAATTTTTACCTTTAACACTTTTCTGCTCAATTCTTAAATAGAGATGTAGGTGTGTATCCTGAGGTTCTTGTTAGGCTTTACTTTGCCCTTTTCAGTGTTTCTACCACATTGGGCCCCATGACTTCCTAGGCATATTTTCAAGATAAACTAATATACCTATGAAAGGCACACTGTCTTATCTTTCTATTAGTTCTTATTCTTAATTGCCTGTCTTTTGGAACACATGTTTTGGTGTTATTTTTGAAACATTTGTTCTCTTTTTATTATTTTATAGTCAGGCAAGGGGCAATGGATACTATGATGGTCCTTTTTTTTTAAGTTTTGATTTAAATTCTACTAGTTAACATAAAGTGTAATATTAGTTTCAGGTTTACAATATAATGATTCAACACTTCCATACAACACCCAATGCTCATCACAAGTGTACTCCTTAGTCCCCATCATTTGTTTAATCCACCCCTCCACTTCCCCCCTTGTAATCATCAATTTGTTCTCTATAGTTAAGAGTCTATTTCTTGGTTAGACTCTTTTCTTTTTCTCCCTTTGCTCATTTGTTTCATTTCTTAAATACCACATATGAGTGAAATCACATGGTTTCATATACCACATATATCTTACTCTGACTTATTTCACTTAGCATAATACTCTCTAGCTCCATTCATGTCATCACAAGTGGCAACATTTCATTATTTTTATGGCTGAGTAGTATTCCACTATATATATATATATATATATCACATCTTCTTTATCCATTCATCAGTTGGTAGATGATATTTGGGCTGTTTCCATAATGTTATTGTTGATAATGCTGCTGTAAACATTGGAGTGCATGTACCCCTTAGAATCAGTATTTTTTTTGAGTAAATACCTACAAGTTCAATTGCTGGATCATAGAGTAGCTCTATTTTTAACTTTTGAGAAACCTCTATACCATTTTCCAGAGTGGCTGCACCAGTTTGCATTCCCACCAACGGAGCAAGAGTGTTTCCTTCCTCCACATCTTCGCCAACACCTGTTGTTTCTTGGGCTGTTGATTTTAGCTGTTCTGACAGGTGTGAGGTGATACCTCATTGTAGTTTTGATTTGCATTTCCCTTTTGATGAGTGTTGTTGAGCATCTCTTCACGTATCTGTTGGCCATCTATGTCTTCTTTGGAAAAATGTCTATTCATGTCTTCTCTCCATACTATGATAGTTCTTATGTCATCAAGTCTTATTAAGTCATCTAGTTATTTGAACTTCATTAACATTATAGGAACAAGTATATAATTTACTCTGTAGGCATTCAGAACCCTAAAATTAGTTTTTAAGGTTAATTATTCTTTATTACACTACGTTTATAAATCCTGTCAGATCCCCGGATTTCTTCCATGTCTGCTAGTAGAGATAATGAATTTTGATTTAAGAAACAAACATACCTCCATTCACATTCTTACACAATACCCCAATTGGTGCATTACTCTGGAATTTTGCTTATTAAAACATAAAGTATGGGATGCGTGGGTGGCTCAGTTGTTAAGCATCTGCCTTTGGCTCAGGTCATGATCCCAGGATCGGGCTCCTTGCTCAGCGAGAAGACTGCCTCTCCCTCTCTCACTCCCCCAGCTTGTGTTTCCTCTCTAGCTGTGTTTCTCTCTGTCAAATAAGTAAAATATTTTTTTTTAAAAAAACATAAATTATGGTATCTCTGTATTGTGTAAGACCTTTGTTTTCTTGGGAGAAACCACATTGTTTCCAGTAGAACTCATTCAGACTTTCTGTGTGTTTCATCTCTAAAACTATTTAGCAAATTCCACATTTGTTTTATGTAGATAGGGTTGTATATAAAATATTCTAATTTGCATTTTCCTATGAAACAATATGAAGAATGATAGCTTACAACCTCTTTAAAACCCATAGCATGACACATTACATTTGCATTAAAGAATAGTAAGAATCAAATGTTGCTGCAAGCATACAGAATACTTTTTAATTCCATATGCCCCTGTGCTTCATTAATACCTGCTGATAGGCTTCCCACAGCTGCATACGGTCCATTCCAGATTCTGAAACTTGGTTCTATTAAAATGTGAGTGAAAATGCTTGAACTGCCTTTGAGCTTATGGAATAAAGGGAGCTAGTGGACAGCATTACAATTTTATCTTTCTCCCACTCCCCAACCAGCTTGCCTTCCAAGACCTATTTGTTTCCTTTATATCGCCTGCATCCTTGAGCCTAGCATTATGAAACATAATGAGAAGCCAAAAAAGAAAAAAGAATGAAACCTTTTGAGAAACTATTTTCAAGTTAATGTGCCTATATGGACAAGGACCATCGGGAGTTTTTCCTGCAGATGCTAACAATCTGGAAGAAGTCGAATGGGAACAGACAGGTTGCCTCCTCACCTAAATATCTGAATATGTTGTTTCTTTTGTCAAATCTTCAGATCATCACTTCACATACCACACTTTAAGTAGGACTTTAGTATCTTCATATCAAGAATGGAACTTGACACAATTTTCCGTTTATGTGCACACACACGTAATAAATGTCTCCCTCTTGTAACTGCTATAAGAATTAGTGCTTACGGCATTGGGCATTCTGTTAAAATCATTAACTTGAAATAGTGTTCTTTCCAAGGGAATTTTATCAGAAAGAATATAAGGTGTTTTGAACATGTGATTCCAAAGGAGAAGGAAAGCTAATAAAGAACTTAGCAGTATAACCACTGATTTAGCTATTTTACAGGTACAATTTGGAGCTAAAGTGATTAAAAAAAAATCTACTTTAGTCACTATGGTGGTAGAGACACATTTATAGAGGTTCATATGTGGTACATTTGGCTTTAAAAGTAATTGTGGTTGGCACTGTAGTAGGAAGTCATCTCAGGTCACTACTGACAACTAATATCCCATGTTTCTAGTAGGTGTGGGCCAGAGTTTGTTTTTTTGAGGAGGGGATTATATATCTATTCAGGGAAAATAAGTTTTGTTTTTGGCATTCATACTAGAATTCTCTATCCTGGTTCTTATGTTTTTGCACATTATAGAGTCTCCTCCAATCAGAGGAATTTCTGATAACACAGGTATTGAAAATCTGAAAATTGTTTACTTTAGAGCATTTTAGTGTTTTGAAGGAGAAAAGGATATTGTCTTTAATTCTTTATAGAGAAATTTTAACTACATTTTAAAATTGTATTTTATTACCGATATACTAGTGTGTATAGGTGGTATTCTTTTTGTTTGTAGGTCTGAGTATCTCTGCTTTTCTGTAAAGTGAGGGTCTGCAAACTTTTTCCATAAAGGCCCAGATAGTAAATATTTTAGGCTATGCAGGCCACATATGGTCTCTGTTGCATTCCCTCCCAAGCCTTTTCCCTCTTTCTCCTCCTCCTTTGTTTTTTACAGCCTTTTGAGTGACCTACAGAAGCAGATTTTGACCCACTGTCTTTCATTTGTTTGTTTGTTTGTTTGTTTGTTTATTTTATTTGACAGAGAGAAACACAGCCAGAGAGGGAACACAAGCAGGGGGAGTGAGAGAGGGAGAAGCAGGCTTCCCACAGAGCAGGGAGCCCGATGTGGAGCTCAATGCGGAGCTCGATCCCGGGTCTCGATCCCGGGTCTCGATCCCGGGTCTCGATCCCGGGTCTCGATCCCGGATCTCGATCCCGGATCTCTGGGATCATGACCTGAGCCGAAGGCAGTCACTCAGCCAACTGAGCCACCCAGGCTCCCTGACCCACTAACTGTTTTAAGTGAGCCGCTAGTTTCTAAACCCGGTTCTGCCAAAGCTCATTTGTGATTTGGGATCATTGGTATGTTTGGCTTTGGCTTCTCTGACCCTTTTATGAAGAGAACCTAATAGTTTTCCAGCTTGCATGGTCAATGAAATACCTATACATTTGCTTTTGTTTTATCATTTTAAGTACATAATTTAGTTGTTACAGAAAACAGTTTGGTTGTGCTTCACTTACATTTCATTATTGCCTGGATTAGTATCATCTAGAGCTAAGCTGTCTGTCTTGTGAACTCAGTGTCAGAAAGTTTAAATTTGAGTCCTTGATTTGCTACTTACTAGAGTCTGTTCTCAAGCAACCTACCAGACCACTCTAAGTTTCAATTTCCTCTTCATCAAATAGAGGAAATAATACCAACTCTGCCTACCTCTTAAAATTGCTTAATTATTTTCTAATTGAAATATAAATACTGAAAATTGCTTTGTAAACTACAAAATGTAAAATATTATAAATCATTCCTTTAAGCTACATGCTTTTTATAACTGTGACTTTCCCTAGAATTCTTTACTATAGGAAAAAAATAATTATTTATTATAGGAAAAAAACTGCTAACTTAAATAACATTAGACAATAAGGCCAATAGTTCTTAGCATAAGATTTGGAAAAGAGTAGACTTGCAAATGCCTAGGTTTTCAAGGCATCAGTAACTTTTTCCAGCCAGAGCTAATACTTAGATTTTGATTACACTATTCCTTTTCTAATGGTATCAGGTGTTCTCTAGAATATAGATAACTCTTAATATAATGCCTTGTGCATAGTAGTTTCTCAAATATTTGCTGACTTTATCTAGGACCTTCATCTGCTTCAGTATCAGATGTTCCTGTTTAACCTCTCAGCTGTAAATACTTGCATTTTTATACTTGAAGTATAAAACTGTTGGCTTTCCTTCCTTTGTAGTTATTATTAAATTCTCCACAGATGTTTGCTCCATTCCCTCAGTAATTCTCCTTTCTTCTTTCTTCAGTGACAGAAGAATGGAAAAAAAATATTCCCTAAGATTGGACAAGCCTTAACAATTATAAGATAGTTAACTCCCACTTTGCTCTTTTTCTTAGCTCCCTCCCATCAGTTTTTTCCATCAAAAGCCACATTAAACCAATTTTCTTGTAAAAGAGCTATTTCTTGGTTGATGGAAGATGATCTGAATGGGGGCAGGTGGGAAGAAAACTCTAGAAATCTGATATGGATTTCTCAGATTATTTAGTTTTGTGACATATACAGCTTAAAGAGGAGAAAAGCAGACTGACCTAGTTTCTCCGCTTCCCAAATCAGACTGTATATTAGAATCACCAGATGAACTTTGAAAAACCAAGGATTTCCTGACCCTGCTGCAGACTTACTGAATCAGAATCTTAGAAGGGGTCGGGCTTAGGAATCCATATTTTTAAAAAGACTCAGCCAGTTTGAAGAACAGTAGAGTAGTGATTAGCGTGGTCTTTAGAGTAGGACAGATGTGAGTTTGAATTCTGGCTCTGTTATTTACTACCCATATGAATTTAAGCAAATTATTTTATCCAGAAAAGTAAAGATAATAATGAAATTTTATGTTGTAGAGGTGTCTAAGGATTAAAGAAGACAGTATAGCATTTAAGTGCTTGACACATAACATTCAATAAAGTGTTCATTATTGCACATAACTGTATGATTTTTCTTATAGATCCTATATTTCTTAGAAAAAAATGTTAAATAGAATTTAAATTATGAGTAGAATTTTACTTGAATTAGAATTTGAATAGAAATTTATTCCATCACAGTATATTTAATTAGTTATGCTACGTGTGAATTTTCAGCATCTTAATGAAAATATCAAGCTATATATTCACTCTGTCGTTTTCTTATATAAACTTGGTACTTTTTATAATAGTACCATGTACGTGTTGCCAGTAGGCCAAAGAGAATAGACCTGTCCATTTGGCAGAAACTATTTTGAATTCTAATCTAATGCAGTTAAAAAAAAAATTGAAAAGAGACAGTCCACCTTTTTTTTTTTTTAATGTTCACTGCTTGATTTCCACAAGGCCCAACCTGACTTTTTTCTTTTTAAAGCCGCAACTGAGTCCAGGGAAGCTAGTGCATGTGAGAATATGAGGTATAGATATTAATTTTAGCAAACATTCAGTTTTATTTAAAAAAACTGATTTCAAATAGAAGAAGAAATAAATAGAAGAAAGAAGTGCTATGTCTGTTATGTGTGTTAAAATAAGTATCTGTGTAGATTTCTATAGTTTCTCGCATCCTAAATATTGTGAGATCCTTTAAGAATATTTTTACCCTTTTATGTTTGTCCATATGTTGAGGAAATAAGTCCAGTCATGAAAAATAAGAATGCTTCATGCATCATGCATTATGCCATGCTAGGTATTATCTTACTATAAAAAAAAGAAAAAAAAAATCATTTGCCCAGTAGTTTGGATGTGTTCTATGAAACACTGAATTTCCTACCACAGTTATGTGCTGAGAGGATTCCATTCAGTAAGGTCTAGAATAACCATTTCTAAAATGAAAATAAGCAGTGAAAAGCCATTATAAAATAACCAATAATGTTGGTTCTTTGGTTTAGAATAATAAATTCCTAGGCATAGCCATATAAATTGCATCAGTTGAATTTGGCCAAGTCAAAGCTCTAGTTCACAGCAGGGGCAAGCTTAATCCCTTTATTTAGAGGATGAGGCCTCAGTTATGACAATTTGGTGATCGCCCCTTCCAAGAATGGAATTGGTTCTTTTTTTTTTTTAAGATTTTATTTATTTGTTTAACAGAGAAATACAGCTAGAAAGGGAACACAAGCAGGGGTAGTGAGAGGGAAAAGCAGGCTTCCCGTTGAGCATGGAGCCCCACGCGGGGCTCGATGCCTGGACTCCGGGATCATGACTTGAGCCGAAAGCAGACGCTTAATGACTGAACCACCTAGGCACCCCTGGTTGATGGATTCTTAGACAATATTGAGACCAGGTATCTGAAGAACTGGAATAATAGTAATAACAGTTAAGCTTTATTCAGACACTGATGTTTTACTGATTTCTAATTTAATTTGTATTCTGTCACCTTATGAGATATTGTTATGTCTATTTTAGAGTTTATTATCTACCTAATATTAATAATTTTGTAACACTAAAAACAGCCATAACATTAAATATTATTAGAGTAGCTACTGTAGGACCTTATATTTGACACTGCCCTTTACTTTGTATTTTACATATTATTTCATTTAACATTCAGGATGACCTTGTGAGAGTTTAAGTATGAACATTCTTGTTTCAGATATACCTCCTGACACTAAATAGATTATAGTGACTTACCCAAATTCATACAAACTGAGGTTTGAACTCAGGTTTGATTTCAAATTTCATTCTTGTTCCACAGCTTTTTTGTTGTTGTTGTTGCTTCTTCAGAGCTACACTAAGTGCTTATTAAAGTAAAAGTGGCATTAGTTGGGCAATAGGGTACGAACGTCAGAGCAGGACATCATCTTTTCCTAAAGATGTAGGAGTTCTCCCAGTTTGTGTGCTTTAATTTTCTAAGATGAAAATATTACTGTTTTATTGTTGTCCAATTGTAGAAAGTCTTTTAAAAGGCTTTTAAAAAGTTACTGCAAGCTAAGTGTTGAATTGGGCTTTCTATAGATTACTCGGAAATCTTCTGCAGGTGTTTCAAGGGGACTTGTGTTAGGTGAAGTAGGAACATAGATTCAAAATGTTAAATTTTCGGGGTGCTTGGGTGGCTCAGTTGGTTAAGCAACTGCTTTCGCCTAAGGTCATGATCCTGGAGACCCGGGATCGAGCCCCACATCGGGCTTCCTGCTCGGCAGGAGGCCTGCTTCTCCTTCTCTCAGTCCCTATGCTTGTGTTCCCTCTCTCACTGTGTTTCTCTCTGTCAAATAAAAAAATAAAAAATCTTTAAAAAAAAAATGTTAAGTTTTGGATCTTCTGTAGCTAATCTGATTAAACATTTGAAGTCACAAATTCAGGGTACCTGTGTGGCTCAGTTGGTTAAGTGGCTGCCTTCCGCTCAGGTCATGATGGGGGTCGGGGGGAGGGCAGCGGGTTGGTCCTGGGAAGGAGGCTTGTGTTGGGCTCTCTACTCTATACTCAGCGGGGAGTCTGCTTCTCCCTTTCCCTCTGCCCCTCCCCTGCTTGTGCTTGCTTGCTCTCTTGCACTCCCTGTCTCTCTCTCTCAAATAAATAAATAAAATCTTTAAAAAAAATAAAGTCACAAATTCATGATAAGAATGTAATATTGAGGGGCTTCCGGGTGAAACTCAGTTGGTTAATGTCTACCTTCAGCTTAGGTCATGGTCCCAGGATCCTAGAATTGAGCCCCACATCAGACTCCCTGCTCAGTGGGGAGTCTGCTTCTCCTCTGCCTGCTGCTCCCCATGTTTATGCACTCTCTTTCTGTCAAATGAATAAATAAAATCTTTTAAAAAAAGAATATATCAAAATTGTTATAGGTTTTAATAATTGATAACATAATAGCCTGGGAAATCCTGTGTAAAAATTATTTTGGAGACAGATCATACATACATTTCTATTTTCGTTCACAGCCACTAATAGTAAGATTGATTCTGATAATATATTGATTCATCTTAGATAGATATTATGACTACAGAATAATTAAAATAAGGGATGGTTTTAATATAAGCAGTAGAAAACGGAATAAAAATTATTAAGGATGGAAGTTTTGCTCTTCCAAGATCATGGCTTTTCAGAACATGAGGTGGTTTCACATTATTATATTTTGCCTAAGACAGCTTTTATTTATTAAAATACTAGCTTTTAGTAAATAATTATAACATGTTCCAGTAGAAGTTCGGGGCATGTCAAAGCTGGATGCTTCATTTTCTTTAAAGGTTATGTGCTCTTACAATTTGTGGGCTTTTGTTCTAAAATCTAATAACTTTGTAAAAGATACATCATTTTTAATTTGAACTCTACTTGGAGTGTCTAACTGATTGCCTCAGTCGTGGTTCGTAGTTTTCCGTAAAGTTGCATTCTTTAAAAATATTGACCTTTAGGATCATGAAAGGAAAAGAGTGAAAATTGTACTTATGAAGAGTAGTAAAAGAACTGAACGTGTATGTCTTTAGGGATGAGGAGTGTGAAACCTTTTGAGATGGTCCTAAAAAACACCACATGCTATTTGACCATTTAAAAATGGGAGTTCAGGTATGGGTGGGAGGTTGGCGGGTGTGTGTGTGCAGAATATGTATTTGCAAACTGATGAATGGCACCTGCTGGCATGTGAGAGGAGCACCACTTATGATTGCTGAATTCTGCTTTTGTCCAGGAATATGCTGAGATTTTAATTTTCTCTTTATAGAGTTATAGAAAGATAGTAGTCTTTATTAAGAATATTAATAAATATTCTTTTGGATATTTCTGTTTGAAGCTTAGAAAATTCTGGCATCAGAACTCAATTTATTACTGACTCTAAGTAATAATTAAATCATTTTACCAATTGTATCTAAGCTAAAGATCTTCCACAACTCATTATGCCCCAAGGAAAAAAGGCTGAATTTAATATTTAAGTTACATATGTAGAAATATAGTATATAATATTTAAATATTAAAATTATTTAAGTTATTTAAATATCCTTCTGGATTTTAAGAAAAAAAGAAAAGTGAAATTACTCTTCTATTCTTAATCTTTTGCTTTTATTCCTTATTGTTAAATATATAGAATACAATATTTTATAGTCCACATAAATTAAAATTCTGTATATTTTGAGGTCTTATATATTCTTATTATCTGTTTCTTAATAGAATGGATACATTCCCACAAGTTTGCTCTGCAGCAGCTTTCTATTTATTAGAGTGATTTTTTTTTCTCAATAATTTCTATTATAACATTAAAAGTACAAGCCATTCTACTTCTGATATCTATCAAAATCATTTTCTTATTGAAGTATAGTTGACAAATTATGTTTGTTTTTAAACACTGTATCCTTAAAAGCAATAACTCTCCCATAAAATATTAACAGTCTTGAAATATTAATAACATTTCTGCAGTGTACTTGAAAGCCAGAATCTTTGGCAGAAAGATTATCATTCTTATTTTTCTTCACGAAGTATTCTGTAATCATTGGATGATCACATGAACTTTAGTGATTAGGCTACACTTTTATGCTAGCGTGGAACTACTTTGTCACTTCAAATATTATCTCCAAGTTAACAATATTTTTCCCCTTAGTCTTTTTCCTTCCTTAGAACCTACTGATCTTTCCCAAAAGTTTTGATTTGAATCATTCTATTTTCAAATGCTGGTCATAAAAATTGTGTTTTGATGGTTTATTATATATTAAATCATAAAAAAATCAGATTATATATTATATATGTGTGATATTAGATCAGATTATAGTTAGGCATCATAATAGGTGTGGACTATTGGATGTTGTATTGGGCCCCCAGGTTCTGTAAATCAGCTAGTTCTTGCTCTGTAGAATAATGTTGAGGCAGTTGACAAACACCTTAAACTTGCAGCTTTATCAGATAAATTACTATTCATTATTCCTAAATGCACATCCTTCCTACAGGGGTAAGTATATGAGATAATTTCTGCAAAACACTAAGGAACCAAGCATATTTATTGGTTATGGCTATCACAACTTCATGTCGTCATTCTTCCCTGGTTCACACTTCGCTTTTTTTTTCCAAGTACTTTCTGGGACTTTTATATGCAGCTTCAAAAAAAATTATTTCTTCTCAAATCAATATATTGTACCTGAAACCAATATAACATTGCATGGCAGCAATTTTTAAAAATCCCATTATTTTGTGTTGATTCAGGTGAGCAGAGAGGTAACCAATGAATGGCTGCAAAAGGTTAGGAAATGCTGCAACTATTGCACACTTTCCAGTCTCTTCCTTATATGAAGAAAGTTCTTGTATTTGTCTTTCTAGTAGTGTCACTGTAACCCATTTAATAATAGATGAAAAAGAGGATCATTTAGATGGAAGATAAAATGGGCAGAAGCAATTAGTGGAAATTGCTTATTACTCCCCACCTTTTCTTTGAACATCATCCTATGTAAAACTATATTAATGTAAAATAGTAGAAAAATAATATTAAGTATGAATCATCTCTGGTATTTCTGGCTAGGCTTGTTTATTGGCTTCTTGATATAATTGCTGAATTTCAGAATCCAGGTATTATCATGTGCTTGGTTAAATATTTTTCTAACAATTTAAGATTCGGAAAGTAGCATTATGTATTTGGTTTCTGGATATTAAAATTCTAAGCTCCCAAACACAGTTTTATGTAATAATGTCCCTCGATTTTACTAATTTACCATGTAAGGAAGGGTCTTAAGATCTTCAGGAGCCAGTTAATTGAACTTAAACCTTATGCTCCAGATCCTTTGGTTCAGAAAAATGATTATGTACATATGGCCATTGATTTGCCTTTGTACCTCATTTCCCCTTTGTGGAATGCCCTACCAGCTCTCAGCCTAGCGAGCCCTGGCTCATCCTATAAAACACAGTGTAGGTGTCATATGTGTCCCAGTGCATCTTTCTGCCCTGCTCAAACGTCAGATATTCAGATCAAGTGGTTAACAAGTAGATGCTTTTACTTTGCACACAAATATCAAGATGGACTATCCAGTATGACTGTACCCTGAGTAAGGTTCCTGCTGCTGTTTCTCTCCAATTCCCTGACTATTGCCTGTTCGCTTTGGCTACCACCTTAGCCTTCATTCCTGATCGCTGCCTTCTCCTTATCTACACTGACCTGTTGACTGGATTGCTTCTGCCAGTAGGGTCTGGGTTCATTTTAATCTTACCCATTTGCTAGAGGCACTTGAATATTAGAAATATATTCTTCTTAGATAATGGTCTCCGAATGGTATAACAATACTGTATTCTCTTTTCAAAAATGCCATCAGTTTAAATGTTTAAGAGATGGTGAAGAGGAGCTCCTATGTACCAGCAGTTGAAGTAGTGGGTATATCTCTGCTTCAGTAATAGCACTTTTGGCATCATACCAGCATCCAAATTCATTCCGGAAAAATATATGTCACGTTTTGTTTCATCAGTTTTCCATCTCAGCACTAATGATCGAGGCAAAAAATAAAGCGGTGTATCTAACCTCATCTGATTTCATGGTCAGGGCCAGATTTCACAGAGATGAATAGAGGACTTTGAAGTATCACTTTTCTAGTTAGATTTCCATCTTTCCTGTGTATGTTTCATAGAGCCAGCAGAATGAGAAAGGGTCTGAAGGGTACCTCTATCTTCTCTTCCTCCTCCTCCTCCAATCAAAAGACTTCCTCTCATAGATTAGTGGTTGGAGTTAATAATACCAGTATTCACAAGAATAAAAGAAGAATTGATGACGCCTGGAGGAAATCAGGTACTACTCTGGGTAGGTTTATCAGATAGAATCATGACTTCTATACTGTCTAGTAGTATTGGAGGCATTTTGTTGTTCGTATTTGTTACAAAATCCACTCTTTGGTTGTGTGGATGTTGTGAAGAATGTTCATAAGCCAGTTTGTGGGTGAATACTGCCTCATATTTCATCAGGATCTGTGCTTATGGATTTCATCCCTTTCACTGTGATGCTACAGAAGGGGTCCATCTCTTTGTTACCTGAAAACTGTGTGAAAGAGTACAGGGATTTTAAAAACTTCTTCCATGCAGTATTTGCAGAGATGTCACTTTCTACCCATTACTCTAATAACTGTCCTCCTCATCCTATCAGGAAGCACTTTTCATAGACTTCTAACTTGTGGTAGTTATGTATCAGTTACAGGCAGTTTAGCAAAATAAATCAGAAAAGTAAAGAAAGAGACATTGTTCTTTGTATGCATTTAGTCATTTTAAAAGTGAAATTACTCTTTGACTCATACAAGTGATATCATAGAAGAAATATAAACCCTGTCTTTAGATATTTTGGTCAAGTATTGTTGACTCCATAATGTTAGTTCAGTTCTGTGAAAAGGAATGTCTTAAATGATTGATTGGTTTGGATAAAGGAACAGAGCATGTCCACCTCTAATCATCTGGGCTTTTCTTTTTGGAACTGCCATGGAGGCAGAGAAGTTCTGTGATGCGTACTCTCCCTTACTGTTAGTTTATAGAGAAAGTTTTGCCCCTGAGGAAGAACTCCCAGAGGCTGAATAGGTAAAAGTGTCTAATTCAGAGGTGAAATGTTAAGAAGCCCGTGTGACTATACACATAAGCAACATTCTCCAGTACTTGTTTGGTAAGTTGATGTCTGTATTTCTTTCTCCTCTGTGTTCTCTCATCCTCTCATATCTTTCTCCTCTCTGTTTTTCCCTACCCCACACATCCAACCCCTGCCATGTTTGGAACAATGGGGAAGATAGGATTGTATTTTAGCACACACTCCCTTCCAAAACTTGAACAGGATCAGTGCCATTTTTGTTTGTTTGTTTGTTTGTTTTCTGTAATTGTCTTTTTCCTGTTACTTTGGGGGTCTTCATATATTCTGATTACTAATCCTCTGTCAGTTATATGTGACTCAGATGTCCTCTCCCCATTCTATTACTTACCTTTATGCTTTGTTTATATTTATGTAGTCTTAATTGTAGGGGAATTTTGTACTTTTATGCAGTCAGATTTATCAATCTTTTCCTTTTTGTGTTATGTCTTCTTAAAGGAATCCTTCCATAAACCCAAAATTATACTTATTGAAACCTTTAAAATTGCCTTTATATGTATGTCTTTAATCAGTCTGGAGTTTTGACATATTCAGTGCTGCAGTAAATACTCATGCATCTCCTCATACAGACTTGCATTGTCTAATGGGAGGCTCCTAGCCACATATGGCTCTTTAAATTTAAATCAAAATTGAAGGAAATTTAAGCTTCAGTTCTTCAGTCTCACACTAGCCTTATTTCAAGTTCCATAGCCCCTTGTGGTTAATGACCATTCTGTTGGGACAGTACAGTACAGAACATCTCCATCACTGCACTAAGGCGTCTTTTGCTCTCTCCCAGTGTCTTTACCAGGACCTCTTTAAAGTAGGCTTTGATTCCAGTTTCTCTTCTCATGGACCCTTTTCAAGTGTTTGAAAAGGCAGCTAGCTTCTCATCTTTCAGTAGCTTCTTCCATGAATTAGAGCTGCTCCCAGGTGAAAAGCTGCTTCAAATATGGGACTCATCCCTGTAGTCTTCCTTCTTCCATTATTACTTGTTTGTTTTCTGATTTCTTGAATGAAAGTTTTTCTCCAGTTTTTCTAGTTATTCTGAGTAAGCAGGAGAGTTTTTTTAAATTACCCAGATCTCCATCATCAAAAATGCAACATACTCAGCATTTAGCTCGCATTCATTCCTTAACCCAAATATTATTCATTTATATAAAACTTGGATTATTTTACCCTTAATCTGGAGCTGACTCTATTTGAATTAAATATTTTATTTTCAAGTCATTATATTTTTCTTCCTAAATCCAAATCTAGTTTTTTTATCCTACCTTTGATTAGGCCTATTTGTCAAGTAAACAAATAAAAAATATACCATTATTCATTAAAAAAATATACCAATTATTCGTTAAAAATATACATTATTAACTATATTAAATATATACCAGTTCATTAAAAAATATACGAATTCTGCATTAACTTTAAGCATAAACATAAATTGTAATAGACTATCTGCTTAATATTTTCTAAGGTATTCATGAATAAATAAGAAATAAGCCTAGGTTTTATCTGAAAAAGTGCGTTCATCTCTTTTTATATGTTTTGCTTGCTCAACTATTGAATAACTTTAATTTTTCTGATGATCCCAGTAATACAAGTGGTCATGGCAACCTGAGGCTTCTCGTAAAACTCTGCTAAAACATGATTTTGTGGTGAAAATTATAAACTTTTCAGATTAGCACAGTGAGAACAATCCAGCTTGCAGCATTAAAAGCTAAACTGCCTGATACTGATCTCAGTAAGACTATTGTTAATGCAAGTACATGTTAGCATCCGTAGTGACATTAGTGCAGTGCTACCAACTTTAAAATAAATACTCCAGACTTCAGTCAGAAAGCATGTAGGAAATTGAAAACACTATTCTGAAGTTTGTTATTCAAACACTCCCTAATGTTACATTTTTTATTTTTATCCATATGAATTATTAACCCGTAATGTAATGTGCAGAGAATATGATTGAAGATAACTGTATTACTGATTATTGCTAATAAAATTTTAGTTGCTGAATGCTATAATAATAACAAGCTTCACTTTGAAATAATATAGATAAAAGCATAATCATTCAATAGCCAGTGAATAAATGATTTCACAGTTTAAGCATTTAATAAGACTGAAACCCACAACAAAGCTGTTTTCTGGTGTACAATTACCAGAGAGGTTCACTAGGTCAGAGGAAAAGCAAGGAAGATTGGTCTTAACTTCTAATACACAGTGTACCTTTGTCTCTTAGTCAAAATGTGCAAAAGAACATGAAATACAGACTTGTACTTTCATCGAGACTTAAACCAGAGTTGACATCTTTAAAATATGCCTCAAAAATTAGAAGTATAGAAATGTCATCCCTTACACAAATAAGAAAAAAATAGCACATGTATAGCCTATCTGAATCATTCCTGAAAACAGACCACACACAAACTTAACATTTTTAAGCCAAGAGGGCTTTAAAATGTAAAAGGGGGAAAAAGAGACTTAATGGCATCAGAACTAATGTCCCCTGTGTATTGAACGGAAAGGTATAGTGTAATAGGGTAAGTATTCTTCCATCAGCCTCTCAGTTTACTTTCCACTGTTTCCTAGGGCGAGAAAGTAATTAATTCTCTGTACTTGATTGAATCATAAGGCTCTATTAAGCAACAACTTGAAATGACCATATAAAATGTCTTATTATACATGAACTGTAGTCTTGGACAAACTAATCATCAAATGTCTTTTTATAAGATAACTTACAGAGTTGTATGGTTTTTATGTTAGTATGTAACTCACAGGCTGCTTTATGCTTAACCATATTTTATAAGTGATTCTTGGAAATTTTAAAGGATTTGTGCAATTCATTATTTGTTTTTGGGTGGCTTTGGGGATTTAAAAGGCAGGAGAATGCCAAAAGGAATCATCTGCTTTCCTGCCATAAGAAATAGGAGCATTAGCGAAGAGAAAGCATATTTGATGTAAGAGCTAGTTTCTCTACATCAAAAACTCACTGAAACTTCAGGATTTCATTTTACTTTTTACAGTAGCTTTTTTAAAGGATATTTGATATTGCATTAAGACTGAGCCATTTAAAAATACGTATTTACAGAGAAAGCAAATTTGACTCGATGAGTTATATAAAAATCTAAGGGGTTTCAAAAATTCCAAAAGATATAGAGGAAAGAACAGTATTTCAGTTGCATTTTGGTTAACAAGTTCATTTATTTGAGTTTTTTAATAATGTTTAAATTTTTTAATAGCTGTTCAAACGATGATCAGCATATGACCTTAACTATGAGATTTCCTAGTTTTATGGTGATGACAGAAATAAGTTGTTCCTCGGCTCTTGGACAAGACTGGTACTGATTTACAGAAGTAGAAGTAGTAATGAAAATAATGATCTTTTATAATTAGAATAATACTCCTTATTTAGTTACCACCTATTTTCCAATTTTCTTTTAGGATACCCCCATAATATTATTGTTTCTAAATAGTAAATAGGGAAGATAAGGCAAAGACAAATCAGGTAACTCTAAATCTTCATCATCCTTTCATCCACTCATGAATTTTTTTATTCTCCTCCTAGATATTAAACTCATACTAGCTTAATGATAGGATCATATGGTGACTCAAGCAGTTAAGCAAAGCAGTGGACAAAGTAAAACAAAAGCATGAATATTTTACACACTTATTTCATTACGAAGGCATCGTGCCAGTTAATCAAGTAAAAAATAAGCTAATAAATATATCAAACCAATTTGTTTTATGTAGGGAAGAGTTGATCCAAGACATTCCCTTTTCTCACATGTATTTGCTTCCCTGAGAATTCAGTGTGAATCATGTTAAAACTTATGGATAGGATATGTACCAAAATGTATAACAAATATAAAGCTCCATGAGGCCAGTCTTAGGAGTTTCAATTTTTTTTCTAATACTAAAATAAATTGTTTAAAATGTACACTGAGAAGTGTCAGATTCAATGAACAGGTAATAGTTTTGCTTGGAAGTAGTTCAGTGGAAGAATCTCAGTAGTAAATGTATGTTTGAAAATAGCATGTAGAGAGGGATTGTAAGTTTAAATATGTGCAGCATACATTTATGGTTTTAAAATCTAGATTAAAGAAACTGACATAAAATTCAATTTAATAACATACTGCATTAAGATAAGAATCTTAATCCTCTATGAAAAGAAAAACAAAACAAAGCCCAGATAACAGGTTTCTTTTGGTGGTGATCTACCAGCTATTAGAGATGTGATTTCCCTCTTGTTCTGCTGTCTCCGTGTCCCTCAGTCATCATAGGTAGAGCATCAGTCCAGTAGCTCTCCGTCAGTATTAGTGGCGACAGCCAGTCTGACCTGAAAAGAAATCAGTACTCCTTCCCAAACTGGAAATACTGGTAGTTTATTTCACTAGCCCCCACTTTCTGAAACCCACCCCCACCCCTACCACATGTAGGAGGTTTTGTTTATAAAATACAGACTACCTCTTTCACATGTAAGACTATTGGATTCTTTAAATATTAAGTGACTTAACAGGTTTCCTGAGCATTTCACATGAAAGGAAAAAACATATCATTTTTAAATTATATTTGATTTCCATTTCTAGCTCTATGTGTAGTGTTAATAAGACTCTTGCCATGCATCTCTTTACTATTTCTAGATTTGTAGCAGCCATTTTTCTGTCAATCCAAACCTCTCTCTTAAACATAAAACCTGAATAAAATGAGTTTAAAAGATTATTAATAATATTCAGCAGGGGGACACCTGGCTCAGTTGGTTCATCTGCCTTCAACTCAGGTCATGATCTGAGATCTTGGCAATTGAGTCACGCTGGGCTCCTTGCTCAGTGAGGAGCCTACTTCTCTCCCTGTGCCTGCCACTCTCCCTGTTCGTGTGCTCATGCTCTCTCTCTCTGACAAATAAATACAATCTTTAAATATATATATTCGGCAAGAATGCTGTCCTTTCATCTCAAAGAAGACGATGTTATCAATACCAATATAAACGGGGCACTTGCTTTAAAAGAGTAAGTATCCTACTCCTGTTTTTTATTAGAGCTGTAAGCAAGAATACTAACAATCTTTATTGCAATAGTCAGTCATTTGAAAGAGTTGTCTAAAACCATTGGATTTACACACTTTACATTTTCCATACCCAAGTTTATTATCGGTAGTTAAAAACATTTAAAGTGCAAATTGAAACTCATCGATCCAATCAATACAACAATTTAGGGAGGGCATTGGTTTTGTATTTTAGACAGTGTTAGCTCAAATAATATGAATAACCATTAGTTTTTTATTATAATTGTATATTTTTTCCTACTTATCCCTAGTTAATTCCTGTTATTTCTCAAATCCATCCCTAGGTTGAGAACAGAGATGTTTCTATGTGGCAGATCCTGTAAAGACAAATAAGATTTTAAAAAAAAGATCAAAACATTAAATTCCCTGTTAGGCTCACTGACCATGCTCACTGGTTTGACTCTAGTTCCTTTTTCAAAAGCATATTGTTGACTTTCAACAATACTTTAAGAGGGAGGCAGGTGTTAACTTATATAAAATTCAAAGCACTAACTCTATAAGTTTTTGAATGCTGACTTACAAATTCTATTTAAATAACATTTAAATGACATAAATAACAATTTACATAACATTTAAATTCTATTTTAATAACAAGATCTCTGGGATCTTGAAGTTTCCAACTGATTAAAATAATAAGAAACCAAGTTGAGCCGTCCAGCATACAATTGCCCAGAACCCCCTCCCTACTTCACATGCCCAGTTTGCTGGGTATTGGGGGAGGAGTACACATACACGTGTGTGATTATTCCTGTCTGCTTAGAGTGTTGCTGTCTCCCTTGGGTCTTTGGCTTCCTAGTTGAACCCTCTTTGAGACCGCTGCCCTGTTTGAAGGAATCTTGCCAGACTCTTCC
>PITA01008421.1:63596-84706 GCA_004023965.1 Spilogale gracilis
TTTTTTAAAGATTTTATTTATTTATTTGACAGAGAGAAACACAGCTGGAGAGGGAACACAAGCAAGAGGGACTGAGAGGGGGAGAAGCAGGCTTCCCGCCGAGCAGGGAGCCCGATGTGGGGCTCGATCCCGGGTCTCCGGGATCATGACCTGAGCGGAAGGCGGTCGCCCAACCAACTGAGCCACCCAGGCGCCCCGACTTACATTTTTTAATGTATTCTCTTTCACTTTTTATAAAATAGAGTAAGAGAGGGCTGGGAGAAGAAAACAGGTTATGGAATTTGTTGACATTTGTGGGGATTTGATCTAGGAGATGAGGGGTGATCTGGAAGCCTGCGGCTTCTTGTGGTAGTCTGACATGACGTAGGTGAAGGGCAACATGAAATTAGTGCTGGTAGATTCAAGGCACAGATAGTAGTGCCAACAGTATGACTGGTGGGAAGAAGGGAAGTCAGGTGTTTGTGGCTCCCTCTTGAACCCATTTAATGGTCTAGGGCAGTAAATCTAAGCCTCAGTATATAGAGTTCATGCTTAACCTCTCTGGAGCAGGGCATGCTCCTTCTCTTATAGGTCAGGGCTACTCCTTGACCTCTATGGGTTATAGACATTCTGGATCAGTTCATCGATGATAGGTATAGAAAGAGAGCCTGGTTAGGCATATAGAACAAATACAAATCTTGATCTCTCCAGACTAAATATAAAATAATGTAAATGTTTATAATTATACAAAAGAACTTTTATATAAACTATACTTGGAGAATTTAGATAACCCATAGAGGCTTGAGTGATTTTTAGAATTATTGATAATATCCTTGTTTTGAAATTACAAAAAGAATTATCCTGGTAATGTAAAGAGACTGTATAGCTCTAAATAATGCCACATTAATTTTTCCATGTTAAAATTTTAATTTGGGATAAATGTTGCCATATTATAAGCACTAAATACAATAAATTATAGAATTTTTCAATGCTATACCCAGATTTTTAATGTTTATATATGTCTTTCCTACAAACCCAAAGCCACATAAACCTAATAATCCTTATGGCAAAGTATATAAAAATATTTACCTTGGGACACCTGGGTGGCTCAGTTGGTTAAGCGACTGCCTTCGGCTCAGGGTATGATCCCAGAGTCCCAGGGTGGGGCCCCGCATCAGACTCCCTGCTCTGCAGGAAGCCTGTTTCTCCTTCTCTCACTCCCCCTGCTTGTGTTCCCTCTCTGGCTGTGTTTCCCTTTGTCAAATAAATAAATAAAATCTTCAAAAAAAATATTTACCATTATGTAGTCCATATATTGGGTGGAATATTTGTCTAAACCAGACTTTGGCTTTCTTCTGGCCTTTTTCAAAGGTCTTTTAACATATATATTTAACATTATTCTAAAGGGATGAAAAGTATCTTTTAAATTCCTTTGCATACCATAGAACACTTTCGCTAATTCTGTGTCCTTACATATCTACCTCTCTCTTTATCGATATGTGACGCAAGACCTTAATTTTTCTCTTTCAAATTTTGAATTAACATGTTTTGATTATTGCAGAGATGAACCTGACTTTACAGGACTTTAGTACACACCATCCCTGAAGAAAATGAATAAATAAAACACCACCACCAATTACTCTGTTCCAAGTCCTCTGTTCCAAGTACTCTGTGGAAAGTCCACACTATGTGGGTTAATTTATCTTCAATCATAAGCATTTCATATGCTACTCAGTATCGTGGGAGGAGTTACATTTATTTTCTCTGCTCTTCCTTTACATTATCTTGGAAATCCAAGGGACCGTTGTGTTCAGAACAGCAATCTGTGCTTATTACCAGTGCGTACTGACAGCATACTGCTAACAGAACTGAGGGCAGCTGAAGAGCTGAAGCATATGTAATCCGCTAAGACATTTCTTTGAAGAGAAAACTTGTGTTTGCTCATGATGCCCAGTTGGGCGTGCTCCCATATATACCATAAGCTTGACCCTCAGTTTGTCATTGCTCTTGCTTTGGAGTGGCTCCTTTCATTGTTTGAATTAGGTTGCACTGAAAAAGTAAGCCTGTTCCTTCACTGTAAAAAGAAAGTGCTTGTCCAAGCACGTTGTGTGTCGGCATTTTAGAGGCTGTTCTTGCACTGTCTGGAACTTGGACAACTTTTTAACAAACTCTCCAAGGCAAGGTAGCTGTGACAAGGTGTCAGTTACTTTCAAAAAGCAAATAAATCAGAGGCTTTGTGTCTCAGTATAATAATAAAGATCTAATGTTCTCACGTGAGTTTCTCATTCCATGATTTTGAATCATATTTTTTGTAGTGAAGGCTCTGCCTTCAAAGTAAAACCTCAAAAAGCACAGTTTAGAGAGCCAGGTACCCTGAGAGGATGATTTTTAAGAATTCACAATGAAAGAGCAATGAGTTAAGTTTAATCAAATGAACTAAAGAACAAAACAATGAAAAGTATACTTGAAATTTAATCTTTCCCTGCCTATTTTTCTCACCAAATCAGGAAAGACCAGGATACATCCTTGTATCTGAGGGAGTAACTTTCAATGTTTTAAATATTTTGTAAGCCAGTTAATCACTTGCTGTAAGTTCACCTAAGACTTAAATTTCAATGAATAATTCTAAACTTAACTGTGTTGAACAGTATCTTAAAAACTGACAAACACAGAGATAAGAAAGAGTCTTTATGGCTTAACTCTTTGATTAGCTAATATCTAACAACAGTCTTCATTTGCCAGGTTCCACTCCAAAGCCATAAATTGTATTTTTTTCACAAAGGCATTAAAAATACTAATCATTAGTTGAATAAAGAGACTGTTTGGTTGAGAAAAAATGGTCTGCAAATAAATAAGAATTGAGTTTGCTAATCTTTATCAATAATTTCCAGTGCTCTTCAAGTATGTGTTGTAGAGCAGACATACCTTGCTGAGCAAAAATTGGGTGTTTCAGTTTCATTTTCTTGTGTTCTTATAACCTTCAAGCCTATTGCTAGTATTAATTCTAAGTCACAAATTATGTAAAAAAGAATAAATATATACAAAGTTTTGTTAATAGTAATAACACATATAAATTAGATGAAAAAGGCTTTTTACACCTGATTGAAAAGTGTATTAGGATTGCCTTTTCTAGGAAGAAACAATAATAAACTACAAATTGCTAGAGTTAGTGGCGCTTCATTTACTGCTACTTAACATTTTAAAAATGTTATTTTTAGTGTACTTGCTGCTATTGCTTAATGCTAGATTAATATTTTGGAGATGACATTATATAGGAATGCCATATGGCATTTTGCTTTTTACTGTTTAATAAGGATGTGTTAATAATACTTCAGAGCAGTGGCCTCTAAACTTTTTTATTGCATGTATCTAGGAGAGCATTACAGCAAGAACCACCAGTATATGCATATTTATTTATTTATAAGTTATATACAAGTACATTATACAACATATTAAAAACATAAACATAACAATTTAAAGGGATAAAATTTTATATCTTAAATATCTATTCTGATATCTTAGTTTTATACCCAGCAGCTTATTTTTTTTCTTTCCCCTTATTTTCTGACTTTTTATTTTGACATAATTATAGACTCACAGAAGATTGCAAAAAAATAGTGCATAGGGGAGTGCCTGGGTGGCTCAGTTAGTTAAGCATCTGATTCTTGATTTCAGCTCAGGTCATGACCTCAAGTGTGTGAGATTGAGCCCATGTCAGGCTCCACACTGAGAGCTTAAGATTCTCTCCCCTCCCTCCGCCCTTCCCTACTCTCCCCTTAAGAAAAAAAAAAAAGTACATAGAATCACATGAAACCTTTGATGAGAAAATGGAGATTCAAAGACTAATTTCACAAAACTATATATATCCTCATTTTCAGAGCTGGAATTCAAATCTGCTTTGTAGGAAATATCCAGGAACAGCTATTAGAAAACTAGAAAAGTAGTAAGGAGGACATACTGGTATATGTTTCAAATGGATGCAGTGTCATATTGTTTGAAATAAGTGTCCTTTCTATCCTCTCTGCCCCTACAGATGTCATTATATTAGATACAACTTGCATATTTATGCTTTCTGGTCTAACAGTAGCTGTGTGCCGTTATGCTAGTACAACATCCTTTAGTATTTTTGATGTGTCTGGCACAAAAGAATTAACAAAATGTATTGGGAAATTTGCTAGAATTTTGCTTTCGCATATCTCCTGGAATCAAGTGAAAAATTAGACTTTCTTAATATACTTCACTTACCATGTATTTCAGTTCACAAGAAAGTATACTTTAATGTGGCAGTTAAATTGTGTATATCCTAACTGCTAGCCTCATGGAATCATAGGGTATTGAAGCAATGACTTTAATTTATGTTAAGAAGAAATAAATTAGGATGAAAATTATAAATGAAATATTGAAGTATTCTAGAGAATTCTATTAGAAATTAGCTACTAAATCAGCTTTGCATGAAATGTTCCAGATAAAAGCAATATGATATTCACTCAAAAGTGAGACCACATTCTGGCCATCCTGTTTCCTAGGTGGCAGTGAAATTACTTTAAGTTGTGTTTCTATACATCAACAGTGAACAATCAGAAAATGAAATTAAGAAGCAATTTCAGGATGCCTGAGTGGCTCTGTTGGTTAAGCATCTGACTCTTGATCTCAGGTCAGTGAAGGAAAGGAAAGTGAGAAAGAAAGAGAGAGGAAGGAAGGAAGGAAGGAAATGGAAATAAGAGAGAGAGGAAGAGAGAAAGAGAAAGGAAGAGAGGGGGAGAGGGGAAGGGGGAAGGAAAAAGAGAAGAAAGAAAACAAATTTCATTTACAATAGCATCCAAAAGAATAAAATACCTAATAGTAAATTCACCTAAGGCAGTGGAGTTGAAATACTTGAACACTAAAAACTACAAAACATTCCTGAAAGGAAATAAAGAAGATCTAAATAAATGGAGACATGTCCCATGCTCATAGATTGAAGGCTTAATATTGTAAAGATGTAGGTATCACCCAAAACAACCTACAAGTTTAATATAATCCCTATTAAAATTGCCACAATGTGGGCACCTGGGTGGCTCAAAGGGTTAAGCCTCTGCTTTCAGCTCAAGTCACGATCTCAGGGTCCTAGGATCCAGTCCCACATCAGGCTCTCTGCTCAGCAGGGAGCCTGCTTCCCTCTCGTTCTCTGCCTGCCTCTCTGCCTATTTGTGATCTCTCTCTGTGTCAAATAAATAAAAATCTTGAAAAAAAAGAATTGCAGCAATGTCTGTTGCGGAAGTGGAAAGGTCAAGCCTTAAATTCAGATGGAATACAAGGGATCCTGAAGAGTCAAAAAAATACTGGGAAAAAAAGTTAGAGAATTTATACTTTCCAACTTAAAAACTTACTACAGTGCTACAGCAATCAAAACAGTGTGGTACTGGGGCTCCTGGGTGGCCCAGTCAGTTAAGCATCCACCTTTGGCTCAGGTCATGATCTCAGAGTCCTGGGATTGAGCCCCACATCAGGCTTCCTACTCAGTGGGGAGTCTGCTTCTCCCTCTCCCTCTGCCCCTCTTCCCTGTTTATGTGTTCTCTCTCTTTCTCCCTCTCTCTCTCTTTCTCACTCTCTGCCTCTCAAATAAATAAGTAAAATCTTAAAAAAAACAACAGTGGGGCGCCTGGGTGGCTCAGTTGGTTAAGCGACTGCCTTCAGCTCAGGTCATGATCCTGGAGTCCCAGGATCGAGCCCCACGTCGGGCTTTCTGCTCGGCAGGAGGCCTGCTTCTCCCTCTCTTAGTCCCTCTGCTTGTGTTCCCTCTCTAGCTGTGTTTCTCTCTGTCAAATAAATAAAAAAAATCTTAAAAAAATAAAAATTAAAGAAAAAACAACACTGTAGTACTAGTGTAAGAATATACTATGTAAGTAAAATGAAATAAAATTGAGAGTCTAGAAATAAACCCATGAACATGGGGCCAACTGGGGAAATAATAGATTCTTTAACTGGTGGTGCTGGGACCAGTGGATTTCCATATGGAAAAACTGAAGTTGTATCTCTGCCTCAACCATATACAAAAATTAACTCAAAATGGGTCAGTGATCCAAATACAACAGCTAACATCATAAAACTCCTTTCTAAACATGGGAATATATCTTAATGACTTTAGATTTGACAATGGATTCTTAGGTATGGCACCAAAAGCACAAAGAAAGAACACATTTTTAGAGCATCCTGGCTAAACAATAAATCTGGACCACAATGATGAAACTATTATAAAAACAAACAAAAGAGCGAATATCTGGGTGGCTCAGTTGGTTAAACCATGTGACTCTTGATCTCAGCTCAGGTCCTGATCTTAGGGTCATGAATTCAAGCCCTGCATTAGGTTTCATGCTGGGTGTGGAGCCTACTTCGGGGACGGGGGGGGGGGGGGGGGATCCATGTAAGCAGATTACCTAACTATCCACCGATTTGTTGTTGTTGGGAGTTAACCTGCATGCAGTAACTAATCTCCATACTTTATCTGAAGTTTTGTCAGACTTTATAAAGCTAAATATAGGATAAGATATAACAAAGTCTTCAGGGTTAACCTTAGATGATGATGAGAGTTAGGGATATTCTCCAGGAAATAAAAGTGGTTATTACCAATATTAAGAAATAATAAGCGTTCTGTTGTTCATTGTGCTGATTGTTCTCCTTTTGCTCTCTAGATCAATTCTTGCCTTTATCAGGGTTGCATGTGTGTGTCTGTATAAATAAGGGAGCTCAAGGTGATGCCTGTGGATTACATAGCCTGGCTTTCATTCCCCTGGGTTAATCCAATGGAAAACATCAACAGGAAATTAGAAGGTAGGAAGAGAAAGAAGTTAAGGTATGTGATAAGTCTTCCCATTTCCTCCCTGCCATAGTACCATAATTCTAACATTGACCATGTTGCCTTATGACTGTATCTCCTATACCTTGAGCTGCCACTCCCCCCTCAAACAGGTTCACTTTTATTTAGGTTTTGGTAAAACTCTCTTCCTTGCCCCCTCCCTACCAACCCCAATCCCCAAGCTCCTAAATAGTATCAGCTTTCTAATTTGCTAGACTTTGGGTTCTTCAGTATCCCTTGTAGGTACTCTTAACTTTTCCTACTCTTCTGGAAATACTTCCTAAACTGAAAAAAATTTTTCAAAATCCCTGCCGGAACCCTGGCTAACTTACTGTTTTTCTAAATTAATTTTCCTTTTCTATTGTTTAATACAGTTTTGGCTTGTCAAATCATAGTAGACATTCTGTGATTATATTACTACAATAGAAATTCTAATGTTTTGCAGAAGAAATGTGGAACAGAGAGTAAATCTGGGATGTCAGATAAATAGAGGTAGATTAAGAAAACCTCTTGTATTATTACTGCCTTTTGTTTCCATACTCAAAGTATCACCAAAAAATTTGAAATTTGTATAAATTATTCAGTATTGCACTCAGAAGATAAGCATTTTACCAGCAAATGAACTTAATTTTTATACTTTATTATTATCTTCATTTTCCAATCTCCAGAATGCTTTTTTTTCAGTCTCCAGAATACTCTTAAACTAGTAATTTTTAATATTCATTGGTCCAGGGGCACCTGGTAGCTCAGTCATTAAGTGTCTGCCTTCGGCCCAGGTCATGATCCTGGAGTCCCAGGATCCAGCCTCATTGGGCTCCCTGCTCTGTGGGAAGCCTGCTTCTGCCTCTCTTACTCCCCCTGCTTGTGTTCTCTCTCTAGTTGTGTTTCTCTCCCTGTGTCAAATAAATAAATAAAATCTTTTAAAAAATATATTCATTGGTTCATGCTGAATACTGTCTTCCCATAAAAGTACATATAAACATAAAAATTTGTGTTTGGGGGTCACCTGGGAGGCTCAGTCATTAAGCATCTGCCTTTGGGTCAGGTCATGATCCCAGAGTCCTGGGATTGAGCCCCATCAGACTCCCTGTTCCACAGGAAGCCTGCTTCTCCCTCTTTTACTCCCCCTGATTGTATTCCCTCTCTAGCTGTGTTTCTCTCTGTCAAATAAATAAGTAAAATCTTTAAAAAATAAATTAGTGGTTTCAACCTGTTCACCCCAATCCTTTGACATTCGACTGTATAAGAATACCTGTCTTAACTATTTTTAACTTTTCCTGGCATGCTTGGTTAAGGGAGGAAAATGTCCTGTGGCATGTGCTACTTTTATCAACAAGCTAATAATGGCCTTAAACATGGCTTGTAAACAGAGAGAACTAAGAACTATAGCAGTAAATGAGTAGAGATTTCAGTCCTTTAGACCCACACCATCTAGTCCAGGAAATCATGAAGAAGCTCCATTTTGTAAAGATTATCACAACATACAAGCTGGAAAGCACCATTTGATACACAGATTGGCTATAGTTAAGAGTCAGTGATGGTGTATTTTTTTCATTATTATACCATTTATACTTTAGAATGAATGCTGAGAAATTTTTAGTCACATAATAATTTTATTTTACCAGAACTAATTCGATTCTAGAATTCAAGTGAATAATAGAATGAAGATTAATCCTGTAAATCTTGCTACTTTATGTCATTGAAAGCACTTCACCCTCCTGCTCTCTGGGCTCAGTAGAGTAAATCTGTGGTTGTCAGATTGTGACATGGTACTTTTAAGACACTGGGTAAAGACTGATAAATTTTGACCAGCGGATTAAAAACAGGCAAGAAAGTATAATCTCATTTTGGTGGGTTTTGTTTGTTTTAATGGACAAGCTTATATATATCTATCTAAGAGTAGAAAATGTCTAGAAGGAAATGGTCCCTATGAAAGGAAATGAGTGGATTAGAAGAGGAAACAGGATTTTTGCTTTTCATGCTTCATATTTCTATACGGTCTGTTCTGTTATTCTTTTACAAGGAGCTTATGTTATTCAATAAAAGAGCACAAATAGATGAGGACCAGAAGGACTCCTTTTTTGCTGTATTGACTATTCTTGCCTTGTCCTTGGTTTACTGGTTTCCTAGCTTCCCTTACTGGAGCGGTATTCTCCAGTTACTTGGTTGGTGTTGTTGTTTTTTTTTTTTTAACATATAATGTGTCATTTGCTTCAGGTCTGTGAATCATCAGTCTTACACAATTTGCAGCACTCACCGTAGCACATACCCTCCCAATGTCCATAACCCAGACACCCTATCCCTCCTCCCACCCCCAGCAACCCTCAGTTTGTTTCCTGAGATTAAGGGTCTCTTATGGTTTGTCTCCCTCTCCGGTCCCATCTTGTTTTGTTTTTTTCCCTCCCTTCCTCCCAGGACCTCCAGTTACTTTTTTTTTTTTAAGATGTATTCATTTATTATAAGGGAGAGAGCCTATGCAGACACATGCGTGTGCAGACACCCACACACAGACACATGCAAGATGGGGAGAGGCAGAAGAAGAAGGAGAGAGAAGAATCTCAAGCAGACTCCCTGCTGAGCACAGAGCCTAATGTGAGGGCTCAATCCCAGGACCCTGAGATCAAGACTTGAGCTGAAATCTGAGCCATCCAGATGCCCCTTCAGTTACTAATTTTTAACACCCTATAGAGACTACCCGAATTTTTTTTCTTTTCCCTCATTCTTAGAAACAGCCTCTCAGTTTATTTCATCACCTGCCTTGAACCCCCATCCCCAGATCATACATAAAACCTTCTCTTTATTCACTACCCCCACATGTAAATCTCCTGTCTTTTCCTTATCTTAACTATTCCAGTTATTCCATTATTTTTGTTGCATGCCTTTGAGAATGTATTGTTTACAAATAACTTAGTTTGTTGCTAGGTACCCTCGAAACATAATAGTAGGCAAAATAAATACCATAAGAACATATAAAAATTCCATTGAAAGGAGTTTTTCGTAACTAGGAAATGTTGGCTTTCAACCTTAGATGAGAAGTAATGAAATTGGAAATTGTTGATATTTTGTAGTATAGCCACACATGGTTTTTGTCTCAAACTAAGAAGGAAAGTATATATAGGTATGTATTGTTTCAGAGATATGCATTATCAGAGTGACAGCTTTCACCTGGAGAGTTATTTGCATGGAAATACACTATGATTTGAGCTTAGCCTCTGCCTCTGACTCCACTTTTCAGTGTCTGACCTCAGCCGACTTACTTAGGCTCTTTGAGCTTTAATTTTACCAAGTTAAAAAAGAAAAAAACAGAATTTTTAAAATACCACTGCTTGGTAGATGATTAAATTAAAGATACATATCAAATATGCAGCCTAGTGCCTGTTTTGCTATTATCAGCATAATATTAAAATTAGGAAGAAAAAGCAAGAGGTTCTCCCCCCCCATAAAAAAAAAGATTTTACTCAGTTTTAGCATTTGAAGCTATATCACCATCATCAGTCTTTTTACTTCATACACCTACAAAATTAGTAGTTATGTTTTGGTTTTTTCTTAAACTAAATATCATGGTAGTGATATTTATCAAACATGTTTCCAGTATTTGGAGTTTTCATACATTTCTTATGTGCAGGTTGAACCTTGCATGCAAGGTAAAGCTAAGCTCTGAGCTAACAACACATAATGAGTACATATCCTCGAGAGAATAACATCTTTTCCAAAAAAATTATTTTCTGAATTTCATTTTCCTTTTTGTGAATTTCATCCATATGTGCTTATGAAAATATATCTAAGCATATCTTTGTTGTGCCCTAACAGAAAAAAGATCTTCTTTAAATTTAGAGTCCATGTGATTAAAATCAGGTATTTAGTCTGAAATCTGCAAATGTATTTTTAATTGAGGAAAAAGAGGGTACTCCAACAAAGCTATTATTCAGTGCACTTCTGAGCAAAGCATAAGTCATGCTGAGTTCAGGTGAATACAGTTAGTTAGTACTAAAAATGAGCCATTGATGGAGTCAGTGAATACAGAATATAGGATTTGTAAGACTTTGTGGAAATGACAAATAATGGAAAGAACAATTAATTAGTGTTCTAATTCTGAAGAGTCAATCCTGATCGCTGTAGCTGGAGTTGCTTTGGTGGGGGGGCGGGGTGGGGGGAGGGAAGAATGAGGTTCTCTCTGTCCTGAAGGCTTATGCTGTGTTGTTGAGGCTCACTACTCTAAAGCATTTCAGTGATGCCGGCAGGGAACTCCTGTAAACCAGTCTTCTAGGTATAAAATGAAGCTTCCTTGCCAGCAAGTCCATATAATACCACCTCAGTTTTTATGTACAGATTATTTTTGCACATGTATGTTCTACCTAATAGATAGATCATTCTCTTAAAAATAACCTTACCAGCAAACAGAAATCCCCATGTCCCACTTAACTCAGTTTAGTCTGACTTAGCTTGGAAGAGTAACCGAGTACATGAGTCATTTAAGCAAATATTTACAGAAGCTATGTAGAATTTTTTGTATCAGTTTAGTTTTTTTATAATTTAATAATTACTATAAATTAGATTTTGTGTAATAAGTTCTTATAATAAGTTCTTTATAACCCCACTGGATTTGCTTTTATTTAATTGTTCTATCTCAGGTTACATATATATAACCAAGTACCTTTAGGTATTTTGATGCTAGATTAAGAGTTTAAACTGTCGTATGTATTTATTATTAATACCAACAAAGGTCACTGGGATTTAAAACAGCAGATTAAGCAGTTGAGGAAAAGCATGGGACATTAGTGACACATATTTATTTCAATGTCCTCAATTACTTTGTCATTAATGGAAAATTTGGTAAGCAAAGAAAACAAATTATGACAGGAAGGCAATTTAGAAATAGGACATTAAACATTAGTCTTACTGATATTATTTGTTTTGGCTGGATGATAACTGCTTTTTCTGAGCTATTTCTTTAATCTTAAAATAATATTATGTAGATACAGAAATATAGGTCAACCACTATGTTTTATTTTAACTGATAATAAATTAAAATTAAAAAATAATGCTCATTCTTTCTTTATTTTCCATATTGCATATATATGTAACAGTTTCACACATTAAACCAAGTCTCAAGCTGAACTAGTTAAGACAAAGCTGACAAATAAGATCCGCCCACTTTTCTATGGAATACTTTTATGTTTTAATCAGGCCCTAAAATTATCTTCTAATGTTAATTGTAATGATGTAAGTAATAGGGATCAATTTTATTTTTTAAATGTTGGAAATTGTTTGATAAATCGTGTTTTAATGGTTTATAGACTTCATTTGTAGAATAAAGTCTGATCAGAATGTGTGAGCTAAAGAAGATGCTAGATACAGTGGTCCAATCCCTCTCCTTGATGAGGAAACTAAAACTCCAGCAGTGAATAGCTTCACCAAGGTCACACAGAGAGCAGATGAGAACCGATGGGTATGAACTCCGGTCTGTCTAGTTCTTTTTTTTTAAATTCTTATAACAACTTTATTAGAAGGGTTTTATGATGATTGTATTTTACAGATGAGGAAACTAAGAATATGAAAAAAGAAAATACTCTTACCAACTAATTGGCAGTTTTAATCAAGTATAATTATACTTCTAAGGCTTTCTTTCTTTTTTTTAATTGAGATATAATTGACATATTAGTTTCAGCTTAACAATTCAGTATTTGTATATATTGCAAAATAATTATCCAGGCTATTTCTAAGGCCTGTCTTTTCCATACTACGTTATAGTACCTCCCACTTTTAACTTTCCACCTGTTTGTTCTTCCCAAAGTGCTTCTTCCACATTCCAGATAACTTACTGTATTTCCTGCCCTTCCTTAACACCTACCAAATTTAACACCTCTCCATTCTCTGCCTCCAAGGATGTTCATTGCCTGAATGAATCTCTAAGTACCATGTTCAAAATGTAGTGTAGCAAGATGAAATGAGCATTTTAATGTGAGAGAAGCTCTTTGGGGGCCAGTGGGCTACTCATGTGGAAGCTCTTCTGTCCTGTGAATCTGTCCCAATTCCAGTCTAACTTCTAATTTTCTCTTTTTCTTTAGTTCAGTCCTGAACTGCACTGTCTCTTAACAACTCGGTATTTTCCTTTTGTTTTTATTATATGATCTCCTAGGAAGGGCAAGTATAAAGGGGAAAGGCTTTTTTTCTTTTAATATATCTAGAGATTATTTTTAAGTGATAATTAGGTATATTACAGACACTTAGGACCTTGAATTTTATGTTCTAGGAGAGCAAAAGAATATGTGCAGCATAATCATGAGGTATGACCTTTGGCAGGTTTTTCTTGGACACATCTAGAAGGCATTTCACATTTTTTTCAATATCGAACCATCTCACCATATTATACTTACCAAATATATGTAGATTAAAGTAATTATGAGGCATAAATTAGCATAACCTTTCTGGAACATAGTTAATAAATAACAATTAACTGTAAGTTACTCACCTTTTGTCCCACAAATAATATTTCTAGGAATTTATCCTGTGTTATAATAAGACAAGCAATCCAAGATACTAGATTAAAATGTTCACTGCAGGATTTGTCATAGGATTGACTCTGTAAAATAGGACTAATGGCACTACTTAGAGAGTTGCTTTGAGAATTAAATATTACGTATGTACTGTATGTATATAACAAAATAAGTATTAAAATGGTGATATATATACATTAATATTAGAAGAAGTTCATGCCTTATATTTCCTGGAAGATAAAGGTAGGTTACAAAACAGTAATAAATACAACTTTTTTTGTAAAACAATGTACATTACAGTGGTCAGGATAACTTCCCCAAAATATTACTAAAGCCATCATGTTGGCGATTTTTACTTTCTAATTAATCAGTACTGTGTCAGAATTGTTTACAATAATATGAATCATTTTTATATTCAGAGAAAGTAGTGAAGTTATTTTTATTTTAAAAATAAACTGTGCATACCCTTGCTATTTATTAACAGTATGACTTTTAATTTGTTTTAAATTTCCTTGTGGGTAAAAGGAGAGTAAAAATAAACTTTAAGTGTAAATGTCAGTTCTAATCCTCTCACATCTTCCTCGCTGTTTCAGAGCCCTGAGCCATTCTTGACTCCATAATAGCTGAAGTGAGAAGAGTGTGAGGTCCTATTTCTCACCAGCAACTTCCTTAGCAAAAGGAACACTGCCAGAGAAGTGGAAGGGGGTAGAGGAAAACCGAGATATTGACAGAGCCCAGGGGAGAAGTCAGCATGGTGATCCAGAGCCATATTGGCAAAGTCCAGAATTATGTGGCAATTTTAAAACTGTTTTTAGTTTTACTCACATTTTAAACACTTTCTTTGTGAATTTCAGGAAAGGGACACCATCTCTTCCCATTCATTTGGACTCAGCAATTTTATTTTTAGCTATATATAGGGGAGAAATTCCCTTGGTTCAAAAATAATTTTTTGAGAGAAGAAACCTTAGACAGTTAGCTGAAGTAAATGGTACACTAAGCTTATGTGCAGAGGATGTAGTGAGTGGTAATGTGTCATACGCTTCCCACCCACACCAGAACCTTTACCTTGAGACATGAGTGCCTTTCCCTATTTTTAGAAATAATCATGTTATTTTAGGAGTACTATATCATCAACTCTCAGGGATTTAAAAACAAGTCAGACAAGGTATCCTGCATTGCAGCATGTGACTCAAGCGTTTATAGTTTTGTTTTGTTTTGTTTTTTCCTCCCTTTCCTTCCCTCTTTAGCTAATAGGCAATAATAAACCCATATCAGAATTATTCACTGAGAAGGAAATTACATAACTATTCACAGCTGTAGCTGCATAAGTCCTCAACAGCTCTCTGGGACTTAGAATCAAATCTGAGTTGATACTATCAGACTCCTGCTGCCCAAGATAATAAAATTTGAAGTCCTGTGTGTCAGGATGACTGCATATGTGCCAGTAGTTGAGGAAGTTTATTTAAAGCATTTCCTTTTCAAAAAGCAGGAATTTAGACAAGCAGGGGTGCAGGACCAGGATGGTGTACTGGGGATTTTAGTTAAAGTTTTCCTTTCCAATTGCTTCCCCTGAGGAATTTTAGTTCTCTTTAGTGACCTGGTTGTCAAGTACAATCGTGAATCTTGCAGAAATATGAAACTGGAGAAATGAAGAAATTCATTTGCTATTTGTACTGAATTGTGTGCAGGTGTAATAAAAGTCGGCAACTGAAACAAGAAGAAAGAGAATTCTGTTTTTATTGAACTGAACTGAATCCCATCTCATGAGATAATTTGACGTGTTGAAAGGTTTTTGCTATGATTATTTTGTTTTGGCAAGTTAACAGATTTTGCCTTTAAGAACAAAATTTTCCACTGTCTCCAAGAGGTCTCATCTTGAATGGAAATTATTTGTTTACCTGTCACATCCATTCTTCTATAAGATCCTCCAAGCTAAGAGGGTTATTACGTATCTTTGATAAATCTAGTATGAGACTCGTAAATATTTCTTTAGTTGGCTAAGTTGCCTTTTAATGCAGGTAATTTTGCTGAACAGTTGTTTCACACACAAGGACCTACCTTCTAATTTCTGCTCCTTCCAACTTCAGAATCTTGGGAATGAGAATATTTTTTGCTACAGCAATTTACAAAGTTTTAGCATTAAAAGATGAAATCACCCTAAGTTGAATGGGAATTGGAGGGAACAGTAATATTGGGTATTGTTTTTGTATTTTAATATCTATGTGCCAGACACTAGGAAATGATCAGCTGTGGCCTTTACTGCATCCAAACACACCGAAATCTGTGACAAAGTGAATTAGCCACCATTTCCCCATATCGGCACTTAAAGTTCCAGGTCAACACAAACTATGGGACAATTAATTCACATAATTTCTGTTCATATTTTAATTCCTATGGGTAGTTTCTGTGCTCATAATTTATGTACATATAAAAATAAATATGGAAAGTCACTCGCCATATCTATTTCAGCAGTTAAAATACAATTTCATTTCTTATATGTGGTGTGTGTATGTATATATGTATTCACAAGTAAATACATACATACATATGTATTTTTTTAATTTTTATTAAATTTTTTTTCCATAACCCAGCCACCCTATCCCTTTCCCCGCCACCTCCAGCAACCCTCAGTTTGTTTTCTGAGATTGAGTCTCTTACAGTTTGTCTCCCTTCCCGGTCCCATCTTGTTTCATTCTTTTCCTCCCTATCCCCTGCAACCCCCCACCCTGCCTCTCAGATTCCTCATATCAGAGAGATCATATGTATTTCTAAAGGAGACCTTGTCCTTATTGCTTAAAATGAATACAGAACTCTAATAAATAGGCATTGTTTTCATATCTCTGAACTATTCTGCTGGAATGAGTTGAAAATCTTTAATCTGTACTATAAAATCTATGACAAGTATTTGGGACTCAGTGTCAAAGAAACAATGTAATCCCATTATATATTTCTCTTAACAAGTAAAAGTCTGCATAGTTTATAGTTCCCTTTGCTTTTTTTTTTTTTTTTTAAGATTTTATTTATTTGGCAGAAAGAAACACAGCTAGAGAGGGAACACAAGCAGGGGGAGTGAAGGAGGGAAAAGCAGGCTCCCCACCAAGCAAGGAGCCCCATGCGGGGCTCGATCCCTGGATTCCAGGATTGTGACCTGAGCCCAAGGCAGTCGCTTAACCTACTGAGCCACCCAGGCACCCCTCCTTTGCTTTTTCTAACAGTGAATGACTCTAATAGAAATCTAAGCCAGATTTAAAACTGAATTTAACATATAACTGAACAAATTAAAATTCCACTTGCAACACATTTCTTTTGTCACAGGTTCTAGTTGCTAGTGATTTTTAGCCGTGATTCTTTTCTTGTTATTAATGAGCTGAATATTCTTCAGGTGATAATACTTAATCTGTTGAGTGAATTTACTTATTTTTTAATTTAACAAAATTGATCGTCTTGGATATTTGAGTGGGCCTAATATTATGTTTCAAATGTGCTGTTGTATAGAAATTGAGATTCAATGGAAATTAATCACATGAGAAAACTGATCCTTCTATCAGTTAAGATAAACAAAAGTCTTTGGAAGAGGAAGGAGCTCTCTTGTGTGAAGGAAGTTGATGAGACTAGTCAATGCTTTTATAAGGGTAATTTTTCTAGTGCCCTAACAATTTAATATGTATTTGGGGGATAGTCTCTTCACTGAGGGTCTCCACAAACTCTAGAGCTACCAGTTCCAATTTAGTCACCAACAGACATGTGTGGCTGAGCACTTAAAATGTGACTTATCCAAATCAAGATGTGCTTTAATTGTAAAATATACTCCAGATTTCAAAGTTTTATACCAAAAAAAAGAACCTTAAAAAAATGTTTCTTTAAAAATTGTTACATTGATATTTAGGTAACACTTTGGATATTTTGGATTAAATAAAATATATTAGTAAAAGTAATTTGACCTCTGTTTTAAAAAGTATCAAGACTAGAAAATTTTAAAATTATGTATGTAGCTCACATGGTATTTCTTCTGGACAGCTCTGATCTAGAGTTTTACCTATTTCAATTGTCAGAGTTTAAATGGATGCTGATCTGTGATGCTGCAGGTATAATCAGATTAGAGATGGCCAACGCATTAGAGCTGAAAGGTCCTGGGTCAGAGGTGGTCTCCAGCTTTTAGTTACCTTTGTTCTCGCCTCAGTTGTGTCCTGTTTTTTTATAAGAAAGGCAGTTTTTCCTGAGCTAATTGGATAACAGAATTGTTCTCCCTTTCTACAGATCTGGTAAAATAAGTTAGTATGTTATGTCAGGAATGGCTCTTTACAACATAACACTTTCTTGTATGTCTGTTATTTTAAATTTCAAATTCTTCTTTAAAGCTCTGGGATTGGTTTAGCACATGTTTCTCCTTGCTCTAAAAGGTGTCATTTCAGGCACCAAAAATTCTTTAGCACTAATATTCTGGTGTGTAGTTGTTACATATTTTATAATGTTACTGTAATAACAACCATGCATGCATGGTTTTAATCTTTGACGTAGCATTATTTTTATAGTTCTATTAAAAGACTTTCTTCATAATCACAACTGAACATCATTGCAGTGACTAAGTTTGGGGATTCATACTGAGCAAACAAAGACCCCAAAATTTCAGAGATGTTTAAACTACTTCTTACGATCTTACTTATTATTAAGCTTGTAGGTTATTTATAGTAACTTTTTTATATGCATATTTTGGGGCAGATTTATAAGAAAGGATAATTTTCAGTAAGTCTTTACAGGTAATTCTTTCACCAAGGGCCATGGAATGGGTGAGGAGAGGGAGTTTGAAAGGTAGGACAATATCACATAGGTCTGTGAACTGAAGAAAGTTGAGCCAAGAGAACACTCTGCTTCAAGATAAAGGCCAAGTGGACCCATTTTTGTTACGTTTTATTCATCCAGATTATTTTTTCCAAAGTTCTTAAAATCTGTAGTCAAGCTTGAACCGATATCCAAAACTGATGGTGATTTGCTTCCTAGATTTGTGAAAGGTTGACTTAGAGGCACTGCTCTTTCAGCAGAGATCTAGCAGAAGTTTCCTAACTTCCATTAGCATTAGGGAATGGTTAAAGACCTTGAAGCATTTTTGTGAAGCTGGAGTTCTTGGTCTTGAGCGTCTGTACCAACATTCTTTAATAAACTAAATCTTGTGAAAAATATGAAAGGGCAGGGGCACCTGGGTGGCTCAGTCAGCTAAGTGTCTGCCTTTGGCTCAGGTCATGATCCCTGGATCCTGGAATCGTGCCCCGCATCACACTCCCAGCTCAACAAGGACCCTGCTTCTCCCTCTCCCTCAGCCTGTAGCTCTCCATGCTTGTGCACACTCTTTCTCTCTCTCTCTTCTCTCTCTCTCTCTCTCCCCCCTCCCTCTCAAATAGATAAAATCTTAAAAAAGAAAAAAAAGGTATAATCTGTTTAGAGAAATAAAATAAAAAAATATGAAAGGGCAGCCCATGTATACCATTAGAACAAATATCTAGCAATATAATGGTAATCCCCATTATGTGCAATGATCACATTGTTTCTTCTAATCTACTTTTGAGCTCCTTTCAATTTCTTAAAATTACTTAAAATAGTCATATGCTTTATCTGTTATTTTAAGAACCTTCTCAAAAAGTGTAAATATTTCATTGATGCTCCTTAAAGCTAATTAAACTGATTTCCCAAGGTTTTTTTTCCCTAATCTCAGTTCCTTCTAGAGTAACATTTCATTTATTCCAAATCTATTTTCCAACTTTTAGACAATCATCTCATATGGTATCTTCTCTCTCTTCAAACTTCTAGTACCATCTTCTCTAACTTCAGTCACACTTGATGTCTTTTTTTACCTGATGTCTTTTTAATAAGAAAATGAAAATTAGAAGGAAAATCAGCCAACAGAAATAGACAATAACTAGTAAGAATGATAGAATCAGCAGTTAAAATTAGCTATTATAAGGTGTCTGGGTGGCTCTGTCAGTTAAACATCTGTCTTCACCTCAGGTCATGCTCCAAGGGTTCCTGCACCCTGCTCCTTGCTCAGCAGGGAGTCTGCTTCTCCCTCTGCCTGCTGCTCCACCTGCTTGTGCTCTCTCTCTCTCTCACACACAAATAAATAAAAATCTTTAAAAATGAATAAATAAAATAACTATTATAAATATATTTAAGGATCTAAAAGGATATTTTAAAAAGCTTAATAGGAGATAAATGGGAGCTATAAAAATAAATCAAATGGAAATTCTAAAGCTGGAATATATCGTATCGGATGTAAAAGTCACTGACTGGACTTACCAACAGATGAAATATTAGGTAGCAATGAAACTATCCAAACTGAAGTTCATAATGAAAAAAAGTGTTGGGAGGTGAGGATAGTGGGAGAGTGAATAGAGCTTCAGTAATCTGTGGAACTGTATTATGTAGTTGGAGTACTGGAACAGAAAATCATTTGATAAAATAAAGTCACAAAAATATCTAAGTATGAAAAATATGTATCTAATAAAGCCCATGCATAATATACATACAGAAAATTACACAAGGCACACCACGATCAAATTGTGTAACTAATGATGAAGAGAAAAATCTTACAAAACAGCTGGAATAAGAAGAGATATTACATACAAATTAATAAGGGAATTCTGCTGATGACTTACAGAAACCATGCAAAGCAGGACACAGTATAATGACAAAGTACTGAATAATGAATGCATGAGTCCAGATTATTTGAATAATGATAGCTTCTATTTATTTACAGTATATTATGTACCAGAAATTGTGCTAATATTTTTAGTACTCATTATCTCATTTAATCCTTAGAATAAACCCTAAGAGGTAGCAGAATTACCACATCTTAGAAATGAAGATGAGGCTTAAATAAGGCAAAGGACTTGACTAATAAATGTTACACACTTAGCCAATGGAAACTTTATGCTTTGAAATTAGATATGATTGACATAAAGCGCCACCTTCTTCCACTATAAACCATATGAAGTAGAACATTTATATAACTTTGATTTACTTGGTCAGCTGACTGGAGACTATCTGACATGGTTTATATTTTGTAAACTGCCCTCAGTCAACAAATGTTTATCGAGCACATAAAAGATAGTCCTGGCTGAATAGTCCATCCCTATTGGAATGAAATAATAAACAGTATAAATATGGTTCCCCATTCTCATGGAGCTTATGGTCTAGCAAAGAAGAGAAATTTAATTCTAGCTACCTCTCAAGGGTTTTCTAGGATTAACTGAAATAATATATGAGAACCAGCACAGTTTCTGGTATATAGCATTTTTAAATCATTTTATATTTAATTTATATAATAAAGTAGTTATAGGTGTTGAGAGTGCTGCAAATAAATGCCAAGTGCTGTGGAAGCATGTAGGAGGAAGAATCTAACTCAGTCTGGGAAATTAGAGAAGGCTTCCCTGAGTTATGGATTTTTAAGCCAAATTTGAAGAATGAAGAGGCTGTTAGCCAGAAAACAGTGGAGTGATCATTTTATTCAGAGGACCCAGCATTTGAAAAGGCATAGAGGTTGGAGAGAGCATAGTATGTCCTTTATACTAAAGACAGTGGAAGGACGCCTGGGTGGCTCAGTTGGTTAGGCGACTGCCTTCGGCTCAGGTCATGATCCCGGAGACCCGGGATCGAGTCCCACATCGGGCTCCCTGCTCGGCGGGAGGCCTGCTTCTCCCTCTCTCACTCCCCCTGCTTGTGTTCCCTCTCTGGCTGTGTTTCTCTCTGTCAAATAAATAAAATCTTTAAAAAAAAAAAAAAAAAAAAAAAAAAAAAAAAAAAAAAAA